>JAKWJD010001758.1:15600084-15705084 GCA_027705065.1 Solanum peruvianum
ATAGGTGATAGGGGATCTCACTTTTGCAATAAGTTGTTCAAATTTCTATTGGATAAATATGGAGTTTGCCACAGTGTGGCCACTCCATACCATCCACGGACTAGTGGGCAAGTTGAGGTGTCCGATCGAGAGATTAAGAAAATCCTTTGAAAATTGGTATATGCTAATAAAAGGATTGGTCAAGGAGGCTTGATGATGCTCTTTGGGCCTACCAGACTGCATACAAGACCCTCATAGGTATGTCTCTGTACCAACTAGTATATGGGAAGGATTGTCACTTGCCAGTTGAGTTATAGCACAAGGCCATATGTGTACAGAAACTGAAGATGGATTGGAATGAAGCAGTGGAGGAGGACTTAACAGGTTGAATGAGCTTGTTGAGTTTATCCTAAAATCATATAAAAGTTTAGTTATCTACAAAGAGAAGATGAATATGTACCATGACCAAAATATTGAAAAGCGAGAATTTGCGGTTTGGTAATTGGTGCTTCTATTCAACTCTAGGCTACGCTTGTTTCCAAGAGAACTCAAGTCCAAGTTAACTGGGCCATTCCTTATCACTTAAGTATTCCTACATGGAGCGGTTGAGTTGGAGAAAAAGGAGGCATATCTCCTTGATGAAGTCTGAGTTATAAAGGCTCTTGCGTCCTGCCTCGACATTAAATCAAGTGGTTCTTTGTAGGCAACCCAAGGTATATCCTCTAGGAAACAATATGTTTTTCTTTTCTTTGTAGGAATAGTTGCATTCTCTTGTTTCGTTTTTGTTGTGCTCATATTCATGTATTATTCTTAGTGTGTTGGCTAGAAAGTAGTTTAGGGTACGTGTCTCAGAATTGTCCTGAAAAAAAAAAGAATAGACTAATTGGTGTTCAATGTGAAGGGACCAAAACCGAGTATTCTACCGAAAATGATTTGGTTCAGAGACTACCGACCAATTGACGGGCCTTCATTCACTCAACGGACTGTCGATGGTGTTCGTAGATCCCAGGTATTTCATGTCCTTTTGTCTAACTTTTTGTGCAATCAATGGTCAAGTCGATGGTCCGTTGACTGACTTACGGACCGTCAACGTGGTATCTTGAGTTCAAAAAAATCAGTGACCCAACCTGACCCGACCGGCTATATTTAAGGAAAACTATTTAGTCAACCTCCAAAGATATTTTCAAATTTTGTCCCAATCGTTTCCCTCCTCTTATTTCCTTACTTTTCCATTAAATCCACATATCTCTCGTTTTCAATTTTCTTCAGAATCTCTGAAACTCCCAACATCCCCTACAATCCCAAAACCCTCAATTCCACATGTCATACTCTGTATCACTTATTTTCTCCGGTCGACATTTGAAGAAAGTCATGTATATTTGTTGTTGAGAAAATCACCCACTCATTCACTCGACTACTTATTTTAGGGTATTTCAATTCCCTTTGCTTAATGAATTCTCGTTCATTTGCTGTTAGAAACGAAAAATTCGTATGTGGGTCTTGACTTAGGGAGAAAATTGCATATTAACTTGTAAAATTATGGGTAATATGTCCCTTGGAATTATATAAAGTGAATGAGTTTGGAGTGTAATCTTTGTAAAAACAATATGATTGTTGACGTTCCGACTTAGGGTTTAATATCATCGTAGATTTCGAGAATAAAATATGAGAAATCCAAACCCTAAGGATGAAGAATTAGTATTATACCTATTGTTATGAGTTGGGTGAACTAGTTGAGGTCTAAAAGTAATCAAATTGTGCATTTAAAAACAAGGTCTAAAACCTCTCTCTGACCAACAACACGAGACACCGTCTACGGACCGTGGTTGAAAAATAGACCGTCGATGGGGTCTGTCGATTGGTAAACATTAAAATTGACGAACTTTGAGATGATGAAAGTGGACTACGGTCAGTAGATTCATCGATGGGCCATTCTGCTCGTCCGTTGTTTCCAACTGAAACCTTGAAATGTGAGAGATTTAGAATTATTCTAAGTGTCAGACAACAGAAGTTGACTTCGGTTCGTTGATTGATCGACGGGCCGTTCTGCACGTCATTGGTTTCCAACTGAGAGGTTTGTGGAATGAAGACTAAAACAAATTTCCTAAGTGTCCAATGACGGACACTATCGATGGACAGTCGCTTAAATGATGGGCCGTGATAGTTCGCGTGAACTAGTACTGCAATTCTGCAATGGTCTGTGCTTTGTTTTTCAAGGTTTTGTTTTGATTGTTTTGCTTGTGTAGTAAGATTGCAATGAGAATAAAAAATTCCTTTACATGTAAATATGGCCCCCAAACAAGAAATCGTCTATTCTAGGGGTAGGTCCAAGTCAGTGGCACAATCCTGTTGGATGATCGGCAATTCCGATGAAGAGCGAGATCCGATATACATGACCCCAGGAACCCGAACCCCTACACCAGCTGCTACATACTCTCGGTGCACCCCCTAAAAGGAGGCGTGTGGATTAGTCACTGCCTCCTAGTCTGACGAGGAGCGCAAACTGACTGCACACTGTATGGGTCTGAATCGGGTTCTGATGGAACGTCTGGCTTTAACGAGGCTTCAGGATAAGATTAGGACCACTTTACGGGGTTGAATGAGGCCACGACCTCCATTTCTGTATAAATTGGAGCAACTTACCCAAATTTTCCCTCTATGCCTCATCTAATAAGGACCATAGTTTGGAGTTAGCTCCGTCACCCAAAAGTGTTGTCCCTGCACCAGTTCCCGATGAGCCAAACCGGTGGTGCGTCGATGGTTAGTATCGGATATAATGGGACGCCAAGATGCTGAATGAAAAGATGGTGATGACTCGTTTGGTGAAAGTCGAGCGGCCAGTTCTTACAGGGAGTCTTCATATAGTCCTTGAGCAGGGTGCATTGCTTGTTTACCCTCCATAAGATTGAGTTTATCGCTTGAAGTCTAGGGTCATATAGCGAGGACGATTTTCGAGGATGCCAGGTGGTCATTTCTTTTACCTCCATCCGCCACTTACTGTACGGTGTGTCCACTAGTGCCGCGAGGGTTCCCCTTACTACAGAGTTTGATTAGAGGTGGGATTTTTTCAAGAGTGGCAACTTTCAGTGGAGCAGAGATCAGAGAGAGCCCACCAAAAGGTGGATTGCTTAGCAGCTATCAGGAGCAGACTGGTTGTTGCACTCCACAAACCTTATCAAGAAGGCCAAACTCACGCTTGCATCCAAGTTCTTCTGGCTGATAGTCCTCAATAGCCCACCACCCATGTCAGCAGATAACATCCTTATATAGGACAGAGCAGTCATGGGAGTAGCACTCGTAACCGAGTCGGAGACCGACTTCATGAAGTTGTTGATCTTCGTGATACATGACAGGGCTTTTACGACCTCTACTAATTACCCGTTTGCCTATATGATTTTTCAGTTATGCAGGGATGCTTGAGTGCCCTTGTGGCACATTGATATCCTCCATACTCCAACAGGAATTAGAAATAGGCCTCATCCCTGATGAGGCAAATATGGCGGCACCTCGGAGAGTGCCTAGAGTTGAGTTGCACCTGCTGAGTGAGAATTTAGCTGATATGGTAGAGTTAGCCCAAGGGGATTATCCTTCCACTTCAGATCCATGGAGACCACACTTGTCGAGTCCGCCCATGGCATGAGTAGGTCACCCAGTTCCTCCCGTTCTACCCCACCATCAGCATCATTGGTCCTGATTTCTAGGGTCTATAAGTTAGACACTCAGATGGCCACCTTGCTGCATCATATCAAGCCTTGGATACAGAAATCCATTGCCAAGGCTGAGGGCTGAATTGAGAAGAGGGTGGCTCAGCAAGCACAGCGGAAGATTTAGGCGGTCCACAAATTCCTAGATGCATTTGAGCTGCAAAATCTAGCACGCCCAGACCCCACTATTAATTTGACTACTCTTCAGGAGGTTTTGGCGAGTCTACGGGAAGATGTTGAGAGCATATTGGAGATGAGGGGCTCGAGATTGCACCCGTTGATCTAGTGGAGAACACAGTGCTTGCTGCACTATTCACTGCCCCCACTTTACCGCCTGAGCCATGTGAGTGTGCCAAGAGGCATTTTTCCAGTCGCATTACTGATGGACAAGATGCATGTGCAAACAAATATTGAGGCGGCGAGGAGAGCCTTGTAGGTTGATGAGGAGACCCGTCATATGAGGGTTCAAGAGTTGGCCCTAGACCCTTAAGATTGGTGTGTGTCTAGAAGCTTTTTGTAGTAATTTTAATATGTTTTTATCTTTATTTTGCATGAAAGGTGTCCAAAACCAAAAGGTAGAAGGCTGTGGAGATTTAGTGCAGAGGTGACCCACGAAGGACATCGACCGTGCTTCATTACATTAACGAACCATAGACAGTGATCGTCGACTTAAGGTTCAGGCATCTTGAAATAACTCGGGGAATTCTTACCAAGTGTAGTGCTACGGAAGGATCGACGGTCCGTCATGTTGAATTGTCAATCAAATCAGAAAATGTCCCAGTACCCAAAGTTGAAGAAAAGCTAAGTATGGAAAAATGTAAGGCATCGATGGACCGTAGGTGCATCGACGAATCGTGTTGGTTGTCCGTCGTTGGATCCGAGAAGATGAGAGTTGACGGCTAAAAAAAGATGCTACATCTTGACATATGGAGGAAGTCAACGGTCCATCGTTTCATCGACGGACCGTCAGTGGGGGTCGTCGATTAAAGCCGCCTTTTTTGGACAATTTTCCTTATTTGAATTTCTTTTATATTAGGACAATGTTTTTTTATAAATAGGGTGTAAAACCTCATTTTTGGGGTTGGATTTTATTGTTATTTTTCTTAGTTTGTTCTTGGAGATTTGTTTTGTAAACTTTGGTATTAATTCAAATTTTCGGATTTGGTTTTCAAGTTATTTGTGTGGTTTCAAGTTGAATTTCTGGGTTTTCTTTGAATTTGTCAAGTTAAGTTCATGATTTATTGTTTATCAACCATGAATTGTGTTCTTCAATGAATGGGTAACTAAATCCACAACTAGGGTTGTGGGAACCATGTGTAATTAACAAAGTAAACCTAGCTTAATAACGATTCTCAAATTGGTTATTGCATGCATTGAAAACTCTTTCACTTAGAATTCTTTTTAAAGAGTGCACGCGTTATAACTCGCCTTATTTCTACTTGCGGGACCAAGGAAGTAGTTAATAGAAAAAGAATTATCAACATACATTTAGTAGGACACCATCTAATAGGCTAGTCTCGATTGGTGCGAAGTAATAACTAAGCCATACATCGCATACGATGCTTAATATGAAGTAAAGGTAAGTGTTAGTAACTTAGACACACATAGCCGGTCGAAGGTACGGGGTGAAATTCTTTAAATGTACCAAGAATTTAGAGATACCTAACTTATCACTTTGCATGCAAAACACTAGGGAATAATTTTTATAGGTAGGGATACGACATTATGAACCTCTATGGCATTGAAGTTGTTTGTTCTTTTAACATTGTTCTTTAGCCTCCGTTAGTTTCTTCTTTCCTTCCAACGTCTCCAATATTTGTGTCTTTCTTGCTTATTATGTCTTTAGCATACATGTAGTTTCTTTCCTAAGGTTGTTCTTGTCTCATTAACGTGGTTTCGAGTCCTTTGAACTACATGTGCGTGAGCTTCTATTTTTCAAATTGAAAATTGAATCTTGAAAATCCGTGAGAGCTAAATGTTGCAGCATCTGGTTGTTTAAATTTCTTTAAAGTAGCGGGCCTTTTCTTTCTTTGCTTTTCTTTTTCTTGTAAGGATGGTTCCATTCAATTGGTTTTTGACGAGGTGAATTAATAAATCTTTTTTATCTGAGGGTCGTTATTTTCTTCATATTTGCTTGTTGAGTTGGTTGTGTTTTGAGCAAATGGTTGGTTCCATTCTCTATTAGCATTGGCAGTGCAAATCAAAATATGAGTTAGGTCCTAAATGTGTTTATCATGTTTAAAAGGATCTTATATTATTGCCTTTTATTAATATATACTATATACTTGCCTTCTCTAATTTCTTTTGGATATGAGTTTTTTCTTTTACTATGCATTTTTTTTTACTTTTTGTTAAATGTCATAACATGGGCATATATCTAGGATCTCCTTTGGATTAAGACTTTCGATAGCCTAATGTGAAGCCCTAGTCATTTTCTATCTTGTGTTATTTTCTGATTTTTTTTATATACATATTTTATTTTATCTATTTAATTATTTATTTTTCTCTCTTGTCCCTGTTAGAACATAACATAATTAGTAGGTGTTTCCTCTAGTTAATCAAGAGGAAACTCGTTTGTCTTTTAGAAGTTCTTGTTCGTCGGGTTTAGTCATAATTTGGGGTTAAATGTTTTCTAAATTGTTTTAGTCATACATTCTATATAGGTGCAACTTGGTATTTTGTTTTTGCATTTTATTTGACATTTTTCCTTTTTATTGCTTAATTAAGAAAAAAATTTACATTAAAAATTATTGTGTTATAATATAACATTATTTATTCTATTTATATTTGTTTTATATCATTGAATTATCAACTTTATTGTTTCTTGTTGTGGTTTCTGGAAAGAGGTAATAGACTTGTCAAATAAACTTTCTTGATTTCAAAGGTCGGTTTGCTTCTGGATTTTTTTAATATTCCTGATCACCGCTTTTATTTCCATTATGTCATATAAGCTAATTAAATCATTTCATTTTGACTTGAGAATGTTAAGTCGTATCTTTTCTATGCTATCATTTTAGTTTGATTATTTAGTATTTAAATTTTGCTTCTGAATTTCGTTGATAAGATAATGTAGTAATCCTTTTCTCTTTTTCTTGCTTTCATGTCATTTAGAGAGAGTTCATGGAACTGTGCTCCTTTGTTTGTTTTTGTTTTTTCTCTACCCCGATATTCCACGGAGGCCTTAATGCATTTGTTGAGTCACATTTAAACTCAAGTTCCAATGTACTAAGGCGTAATTATTCCAAGTTGAGAATTTTCAACGAATTGGAAGTTGAAGAAATCCGGCCGAAAGTCCGCAATTCATTTTATTTTTGTTGTATTTTGCTATCCTTGGGCTTAACCCTTTGTTGTATTATTATTTGGAAAATAACTTAAATACACAACTATAATTTTTATATTCTCAATTTTCCCTACTTTTTTTAAATTACACCCTTTTTTTTTTTATTTGTGTATTTTTTTAGATACATTACCTCTCTCTCCTATAATACACTTACCAATTTTAATGCTTTTTTTCTCCATTAAAACATCAACTCAACTTCTTAAATTAGTTTTTGAATTTTAAATTATCCATTTAAACACTCAACTTTTAATCCTTTTTGATTTGAATTATTAAATTTAATTGATTTTAAATAAAAGACCAAATTTTGAAATTTTGAATTTCAAAATTTCAAAAAATCAGGAAGCATGTAACTTCATTCTTTCTACGGTTTGTTCTTACTTCCATTCTTTTGCTTTCTACACATAGACCCATTCCTCTTGCCTAGAAGAAGTTTAAGGTGATAAAAACAAGTAGACAATCTTCATTCATCCCAATACATTCGCCCAGTTATTTTCCTTCCTCTTAATCATTGCATAAGGCCAACAGGACTCAAATGTAATTTTGGTAAGGCCTACATTGTCTGGGTTAGTATTGGTACTTAAACTGTTGTTGATTAGTAAAATTTTAAGGAATCGTGTGCTTGCCGATCATTTGAATAAGTGTGTATAGTGTTTTAGATGGTGAATTGATACATGAATTTGTTGTGTATCATAATATTTTATATGTATCATGAAATTTTGAAAATTGTTATAATGTATCTTAATAATTTAGTAAATGCGTCATCAACTTGCTTGATATACATTAGAATCAGTGTGTACAGTGTTAGTCAAGTCACTGATACATGTAGTAGATATTTCAATGTTTTGCATATAGTATGAATTTCTGAAAACTGATATCATGTATCAGTAAGGTATAGTTGTTTAGTTGATGTACTGATACATGTTTGAAAATTGTTAAATGTTCATTCACTAAGTTTAATAAATGCTTCATCACTGTACTTGATGATACTATAGATCAGTGTGTATATGTTTAGTCGATGTTTCTGATACATGTATTAGATACGAAATTGAATCTCCAACAACGATTCCGTCGATTTTGTAACTTTCATTCTGCAATTCGTTCACCAAATTCCGGAATGTCTCATCAAATCGAGTATAATCTTGAAAATCCACTGTAACAACAATAAAATTACTGTAGTTCGCTTTAACATTGTTCAAAAAAATTTCAAAATAGATGATATAATCTTTGTTTTTCAAAATTTGAATTAATCATTAGCTGATTTTATGTTGAAATATATGTTACCGTAAATTTAGCTGTTTTATAACAACATTAACTGTACCATTTTTCCCCTTTTTTTTCTCAACAGTTTAAAATTACCATGTTCATTTACCAATGTATCACTAGAGTCAAAGTATCACGGCTCAACAAATTTGGGATTTTTTGTAATACTAAATTTGTCGGGACAAATGAATTATTGATTACCTATGGGATTCCTTAAATTTTTACTTATTATTTTTATGTTTGGTTTAGGACAAGTACAAATAGAATGGTCTAAAGCCCAACACAAATGGGGTCCAAATACCGGCCTAGGCGGACAGAAAACCGATATGGACCCAACTGTTTCTTCCACTCTCACTCACTCTTACTTTAGCATATTTATTTGTAGAGTATTGTCGTTCCTTTTAGGGATAAAATCTCGAAACCCCACAAGATGCCACCTCATCTTAATCGCTTATTTAATCAACCAAAATATAAATGAACTTAAAATAAAGTTTGTGAATCTAAGTTAGATGATAAAATCAATACTTCCTTTTCAAAACAAACTCTAAATTAATTTTTATCTCATGTTAAAGGCAAAATAATTTTGATTGTCAGAAAACAGTATTAACATATATTTTATATGCTTTAAACACCTTCCTAAAATATAAATAATAATCTACGAACCCCTTTCGGTTCTCAATCGGTTTTTCTGTTTAAGTCTTTTGAAAACGAAGTTTTCTTGATTTTTTTAATAATTAAGTGGAAACTCAAAAAATTCCCGAAACTTATAAAATATTTTTTCCGAAATAAAACACCCATATTTAGAGACTCTTCTACATTGGGTTCAACACGATGACTAAATTCTACACCAACAACATCATAAATCATACCTTTATATCTATTTACGTGCTCACCATTTTTTTAAGAATGTTACATTGACTGCTTGAGGGCATGTCAAAGTCAGATTATTAATGACTACTTGAATCACCAGAATAGATATGTTCATTCAAATTAATTGAAGATGCTTCCTCTCCATGTGACATCCAATACCATTATCTTGGTGCGAATCCTTTTTGAAAAACATGCACATTAGCTTCATCGGGTGTCAAGTGCTTCATATTTTTACAACGCTTACAAGGACACCTTATATCCTTTTTAGAGAAGTATTTTGTTGACTACAAGAAAATTTAATAAATTCATCCATTGCACTTACAAATTCATCAGTATATGCCACTCGCCCAGGAATGAGTCTATTTAACATCCATTTTTTATGCTCGGAAATTTTCATTTTCTGGACAAAAATTAAGCATATTTTTAAACACATAAATAATGAAATTTAGATATTGTAAGGTTCAACTATGGTTGAGGAAAGCTACTGATCATTCACATGAGACTAAAAATATACACATAGCGATGCAAGAAAAAGGATAAAAGAGAGTAACATGTTACTTTTCTGAAAATAAGCTACATGAGAAAAATAACATAAATACAACTAATGAAAAAGAAAAAGGAGTTAAACTTAACAGAACAACATTGATTGACCAATTATTTAAGAGAGAGATTTGATTTGCAAATTTCCCTTCATTTTCATCCAAACAAAAACAGTAAACAATAATTTATAGAAATAAATTTAACAGGGCTTGAAATTTGTAGATTAACCTCGATTTTTGGGTAGATTGTAAATCTTCCAATCAGTCCTTTATTTCGAAAGATCCGATTGGGGAGAAGCATGAGGCTTGTTTAGAGAGTTTTGAGATGAACTTAGAAATGAGCTTTCGATGAGCTTGGAGCTTGGTGTTTGGAAAATCAGATCCTCTCCACCATTGCTTCTGCATGTATCGGTTTTTGAGGGAAGCTTTAGTGGGTTTGTGTAAAGTGGGTTAGATAGAAGGAAATGTGTAGGAAAAATTGGTCAATTTCCAATTTATAAAGTTATTATTTAATATTTAATTGGTTTATTATCCAAAAATATTATAAGTGTAAAAGAACCCAATAAGATAATTTGTCTAATAATTCCTAAATCCACAATTATTTCTCAAGGTAATAAAATATCTAGGTAAATCCCAAAATATATTTTTTATACAATTATAAATTTTCATAAAAATTTAAAATGTTTTTTTGTAAAAGAAAAGTTGATCCATGTACCTAGGGATTTATCTAGAGCTATTGTTCCTACAGATATATTTCCCTAGGTAAATTTGCAGGAACTTATTTTTGAAAAATGGTACCAACTTTAAATGAAAATTTGTTGATAATATAAATTTCACAGGTAATATATTCTAATATTGAAGAATCTAAAATTTTCGCAAAAAAAATTGCAATTATTACCTGTGACAATTTTCCCCAGGTAATATCCCCGTGTACTTCAGTCTTCCCAAGTAGTGTTCACACGAATCCTTACTTATTTTACTTACTTCAGCATATGCATTTAAGTCTTTATATGTTTGGACTAGTTGTATATGATTTTCAAGTTCCTGTTGGTGCCACTCCTGAATATATGGTTGGTCATTACATGATAACCTGAATTGCTTAAAGTTTCTAATATTTAATAACTTACTTAAAAGATATCTTGGCTTTTAGTATGCAACTACTAACTACTAACTTGCTTACAACTCCAAAGTGCAAGCTCTTTTATGCCTGTAATGGCCCTTGCTTCCTAGGAGAATGAAAATGCCGTTTATATGGTGTAAGTAATTAACTTAGTTTCTAAATAATGTTTTCTTCAATAGTCGATTATTGAACATTTCATTATTTAGTTATATGTTATGATGTTTTTAGTCCATGAGTCATTTAATCATTTAATTAATACTTGTAAATTTATTTTTGAGACGATTACTGGAGTTGAGTTTAAATTAGGTTTTTTAACGTCATTTTTGCATCATATATTTTGATTTTTCTTTAGTAAATCTTCCGCTAAGTAATGAGTCATGTCAAGGGTTCTTGGGAACAAAAATTTGTTTTCAAGTGCAAGTTACGTTCAGGGAATAGGCTAGGAGCATAACATTAATCCTCCTAACACATATTATTTTGATTTTTTGAATTTCCACTTCTAATTTAAATTTATTATTTTGACGGTCAAATTTTTTATGTTTCACTTTCTTATAGAATCTATAATAGATGACCCAATTATTTTTAAAATACTAATATTAAAATACAATATAGCCAAAATAATAGTTTTAAACTATAATAGCCACAAAAAGTTAGTTTTAATTTTTTTTCTTGACATTAAAAAAAAACAAGAATAAGAAACTCAAATAATGATAATCAAGAATATCAACTGGTACATCCTTATATGAAATACTATCTTTCACGGCCGCACTGTCTCTCAAATGCTCAAAGAGTTGGGTACGTGTTTCTTCCAAAGGATTGAAAACTCTGGGAGGCTGTCTTTTGAGGTTAGGGCGAGGTAAATTATTGGTATTTGGGTTGTTTTGTCCAGGACTTTGGTAGGTTGGTACATTGTCTTGGTGATTTAGTGGTGTAATTTGGTAGGTTGGTGGTTGATTTTGGTAGATAGGTGGGGATGGTTGATATTTTTGTTGTGCATAGAAGATCGAAAGTGGAGGAGGTGGTTTGTAATGTTTGTTGTGGAGAATAAGTTGGAGTTTCAAATGAACGAACAAGACGCAAAATACCTTTGTGGTCTTGGCCTCGGGCTAAAAGATACAGCAGAGACATCCTTTTTCTTTTTCCTAGCGAATCATGCAACCATGGATTGTGAGGATAATCTGGCAGCCTTCAAAGTAGTGAGACTTATAACCTTTCCAATTTGTTTCATCCTCTATTTCTTCTCCCTTGTTGATCAGCTGCGAAAACTTTTGTCCCTTCATGGATAACATCCTTTCATAATACTTGGGCTCTTGATCTCAAATAAAAGCAGAGGTTATTTTGCTTTCAGTCACAAGAGGTTGTACTTTAGGAGCTTCTTTCCTCCAGCGGCACGCATATTCACGATAGTCCTCCATGGTATTTTGCTTGATTTTTTCCAAATAGTACCCGACATAGACTACCTTGACATTAAACTAGAATATTTCAAAAAAATCTTTGTCCAGAGCCCCCCATGTAGATCACTGACGGAGTTCTTGAGATTTGAACCATTCTAAATCCTCCCCATTGAAACTTCGACTAAAGAAAACTCATAATTAATTCATCATTTTTCCTAATACCCATGAGTTTGTCACAATAAGATCGTAAGTAAGACATGGATTGCCAATACTATTGAAGGTTTCAAATTTTGGAATTTTGTAACTGATGTACTCTGGTTTCATGATGCTTTCAATACATTTTGCTTAAGAGTTATGTGTGTATAGATCCTTTTTGTATTAGTTTAAACATGTTTTTTTGTTTGTTTTGCTTGAAATATGTCCAATATGGAAACACTAAAGGTAGCTTTATAAAATGTAGAAGATGACCTACAAAGGCCATCGATGGCCCATCGCTCAATTGACGGTCTGTAGATGGTAACCGTCCATGTGCGGTTCAGGATAAGGGAGAAGATCAGGGAAATCTTACCAAGTGTGGAACCACGAGCTCAAATGTCGGTTCGTCGATAGATTGATGGACTGCACTGGTGAACCGTTGATTGGCTCAGAGAAGGCTCCAATACCTGATTTCTCAAGATTCTAACTGTTGAACAACAAAGGTTCATAAACGGACAAAACAGTAGGTCCTTCGATTGATTCAGAGAAGATGTTAAGCCGACGAAGAAAAAATAATTCAATGTCTGGAACGACGGAGGCAGTCGACGGATCATCGTCCCATCGGCAGTTCGTTAGTGGGGTCGTCGATCAATGCCAAATTTTTGGATATACTTTCCTTATTTTATTTCCTTTTTTTTAAGACAATATTTTTTATAAATAAGGGAATTAAACCTCGTTTTTGGGGTTAAATACTCTAAGTATTGTTTTACTTTTGTTTGGAGATTGGTTTTTGCAAACTTTAGAAATCAATCAATTTTCGGATTTGGTTTGAAGTTTTATCTTGCAATTTCAAGTTGAATTTCTGGATTTGTTCGTATTGTTAAAGTAATTTCATGATTTCTTATTTAAAAACTATTATTTGTGCTCTTTCTTACATGGGTAACTTAATCCACAACTACGGCTGTGAGAACCATGGATGATTAACAAAGCAAACCTTGCAAATAAACAATTCTCAAATAAGTTCTTCCTTGTATTGATAATTCATACATTTAGAAGCTTTTTAATAAGTGCACTCCTTAAAACTAGTCTTGTTTCTACTTGTCAGACCAAGGATGTAGTAATAGGAAAAGAATTATCAACACAGATTTAGTGGGATACTATCTAATAGGCTAGTGTATATTGGTGCGAAGTAATAACAAAGACATACATCGATTATGATGTCTAATATAAGGTAAAGGTAAGGCTTAGTAGCTTATACACACGTAGCTGAACCAAGGTATAGGGTGAAAATCTCTAAATGTCGTACCAAGGATTTAGAGATACAAAACTTACCACTTTACATGCAAAGACTAGGAAAGAATTGCTATTGCTAGGAATACGGTGTTATGAACCTATGGGGAACAAATATACCCTAGTTAGACTCACAACTTGATAAAAACTCAATCATTATTTTTTCTTGCTTAACTTAGAATTGTTTAAGAAACTTGTTTCACAACCCCCCCCCCCCTATTACTTGTTTTTAGGAAGACCTTGGCTAAATACACATAATTGTACATTGAAGTTAAGTCTAAATTATTTTCCTCATGGGATCGACCCCAACCTATTAGTTGGGTTCTCTACTTGATTATCATCGCTTATACTTTTTTAGGGAGGTGTAATTTGAGCGTACCAAATTTTGACGCCGCTGCCAGGGAATCTTGCTTTTAGATTAACTTCTATAATATTATTGAAATTTAGTCACTGATTTCCTGATTTTACTTTCCTTTTTGTTTCTATTTGTATTTCTTTTAGGTTTAGCTCTAGTATATAACAAGTAGACAAAGCCGAGGAGAAACACTCATTCTATTCGGTTATAAAATCAATCACACTTTAAGATGGATGGAAAATCAACAAATCCCATCCAATAAAGATGATGGGGAAATTCATCAGACTCCATTACCGATTGGGGCACACAACCAAGTTTTTGCTGATAATCAGATTGATAACGCTTTGAGGATGCCGCCTCCAGTACCACGACCTCAAGATTTCTATAGGGCAATGTGAACATCACAGATTATGATGGGCCTCTCGTCCTACCTCCTCTACCCCATGGGCAGACATTCGTGGTGACGAGTAGGTTGATGCATATGCTCACCGCAAGGAGCTTTATTGCAAGACTACAATAAGAGGAACCACATTCTCATATAGCCAAACTGAGGTCTATTTTCAAGAGTTGTTTGGGTAGGCCAGACTTGGATATGAATGTTATCGGGCTGTGAGTGTTTCGTCTATCACTGACAGGAGATACCGCGATATGGTTTGGTGAGCTACCCTTCAACTCTAGTTATGCTTAAGATAAGTTGAGAGATTTGTTCTTAGCAAGGTAATATCAGTGTCCAAGAATCTCAACCACAAGAATAATGTGAACAACTTTTTGGCACTACCTGGAGAGTCGCTGAGTAGCTCTTGGGACAGATTTACTGCGTTCGTGAGAGGCGTCCAAACCACTGCATTGATGATGAGTCATTGAAATAGTACTTCTACAGATGTCAAGATGATAACAATAAAGCAGTGCTCCATCCTATTGCGGGGGGTTCCTATGGAGAGTGAACATATACAGAGATCGCAGAAAAATTAGAGAAGATATCTCGCAACAACAAGGCTTGGAGCACTAGTAAGTCAGACACTAGGAGAAACACATTTGCATTATAAGCTAAAAACAACCATACAATAGATGAGATGCGTGAAGAATTGACAGAGATGAGAACTGAGCTAGGTTGGTTTTGAAATATGTGAGAGGAGGTGCAGAGAAGGTGAATGCGGTGAAATATTTAAGTAAACCACCACCGCCGGCAGATGAATAATAATTGAAGAGGATACTTATGTGGTTAATGAGAATACGGGGGGTTTCCGACCAAACACAAAAGTCTACAATCAGGAGAAACAATGTCAAGGAAACCAAGGTCAAAACTATGGTACCTACAACCAAGAGGGCCAATATGTTCAAGAGGGGAACTACAACCGCGACAACAACTTCAACAAAAGTAATTATAGTAATAGGAATGATAGGAGTGGACCCTATGTTCCACATTAAAATAGAAATGTTTCTCTTAGGGATGGTGGAGGTAGTATGGCACTAGTTGAGTACATGCTACAAAAGATGAATAGGAAGTTTGATGCTAGCGATGGGAATGTCAAGGAGATGAAAGGTGACCTAGATAACATTGGACAAAAGGTAGATGCACATGAGATTTTGATTAAACACCTTGAGATATAGATGACACAATGTCTACTACTGTGAACCCTCGCCAACCTGGAACCCTCCCTAGTAACACTATCTAAAATCCTAAAAATGATGGTCATTGTGTGGAAGTCACGACTCGAGGAGGTAAGCAGACCATTGGCCACCCATGACTTTTGTAGTAGAAGATGATATGAGAAAAGACAAAGAGTTAGTAGAAGATAGTGGAGAGTTGGCAAAACACAGTCAAAGAAGAAGAGGTGTCTCAGAAAGTGGTCACCGTTCCTAGACCTCTTCCACCATTCCCTCGGATATTAGTGAAGAAGACTGAGGATGGTAAATACTAGTGATTTCTCACTATGTTTAAGTAGCTTTCCATCACTGTCCCTTTGATAGAATGTTTAGAACAAATGCCCAGTTATGCTAAGTTTATGAAGGATATGGTGACAAATATGAGATCGGTAGGTTTTGAGGATGATCACAGAATGCAGCATTGTAGTGCTATTGCTACAAGGTCTCTTATACAGAAAAAGGAAGATCCTGGCGCTTTCACCATTCCATGTACAATCGGGTTGCTACACTTTGATAAAGCACTATATTATCTTGGTGAAAGCATAAATCTCATGCCTCTTTCCATTTATAATAAGATAGCTTAGGTGACCCAAGGCCTACTATAATGTTGTTATTTATGGACGACAAAACAGCGAAGAGTTCCATTGTATACTCCATGATGTGATTGTGAAAGTGGAGTCATTTATATTTTTTGCCTTTTTTATGATTCTTCAACGTGTTTTTAATTTGAGGTTCCCATTATTCTAGGGAGGTCATTCCTTTCCACCGGGCCTGCATTGGTTGGTATGTAAAAATGGCACATGAAAGCTTAGGTTGAATAATGAAGAAGCAACTTTCAACATATGTAGGTCCATGAAATAGAGCGGTGAGATACAAATGGTATATGTTTTATTCTAAATGGTTGAGAATATATCTGAGGTATAAATTGAAAAGTGACTAGGTGTAGAGGCACTAGCGATTGTGATCATGAATTTTGACAGTGATGGTATCGAAGATTATGGGCCTTTGGTGGCTGCACTTGAACGAAATGAATATCAGTCAAAACCGAAGAAATTGGAGTTAGATATGAAGCATATGGAGTCACTCCCCGAAATATCTATTGATGAGGTGCCAAAATTAGAGCTTAAGGCTCTACCAACTAATCTGAGGTATGTGTTTTTAGGTAGAAATGACACTTTGCTGATGATAATTGCAGCGGATTTGAATGTAGGACAAGTAGAGTGTTTAGTAAAGGTATTAAAAGGTTAAAACGATCCATTGGTTGAACTATTGTGGACATTATTAGGATCCCCCCGGTATTTGATCACACAAAATCCAACTTATGCCTGCGAACAAACCAAGGATTGAGCACCGAAGAAGGTTGAATCCACCTATGCAAGAGGTAACGAAAAAAGAGACCATCAAGTGGTTGGATTCCAGATTCATTTATCCTATTGCAGACAGTAGTTGGGTATGTCATGTTCAGTGCGTGCCTAAAATGGGGGATGACAGTGGTTCTTAATGAGAGGAACGAGCTTGTTCTAATGCGGTCAGTGACCGGATGGAGGGCTTGTATAGACTATCGGAAGTTGAATGCTTGGAATGAGAAGGACCATCTCCACATGCCCTTTATGAATCAGATGTTGGACTTTCTCGCAAGAAAAGGGTGGTATTTTATTCTTGATGGCTATTCGGGTTACAGTCAAATCTCTATTGCCCCTAAGGATCAATATAAGACAACTTTTACTTGCCCTTATGGGACATTCACATTCAAAAGGATGCCGTTTGGGGTATGTTTTGCACCATCCACCTCTAACGATGTATAATATCGATATTCTCCGATATGGTGGATGACACTATTGAGGTGTTCATAGATATTTTTTCTATAGTCGGAGACTCCTTTGATCGGTGTTTGGGTAATTTGGCTGAGGTACTCAAAAGTTGAAGATTGTAATCTGGTACTTAATTGGGAAAAATGTCACTTTATGGTAAAAGAAGGTACAGTGTTGGGCCACTGCATCTCAGAGAAGGGGATAGAGGTTGATCGAGCTAAAGCGTAAGTGATATAAAGGCTTGCTCCACCCATCTCTGTAATAGGTGTGAGAAGTTTTATTGGACATGCATGCTTTTGCCAAAGGTTTTTTAAGTATTTTTTGAAAATCGCACGTCCTTTGTGCAAACTACTCAAGAAGGAATATGAGTTCTATTTCAATGAATCTTGTCTGAAAGCATTTGGAGAGTTGAAGGAGAACGTAGACTACCTGGGGCATGCAGAAAGTTCCATCGATTGATCGATGAACCATTTTGCACGATCGTTGTTTCCATCAGAGAATCTGTTTTCACTGACTTCTGAAATAAATCTAAGTGTTAGACGATAAAGTGGACTACAATACATCAATTGATCGACGAACAATTCTGCATATCTGTCGGTTCTGTATGAGAGTATGATTTTTTTCTAAGTTTAATAATCTTAAGTGTCAGGAGACGGACCCCATCAACTGACCGTCATCAATCGACGGACAGTTGATAGTGCCCGTCGACCTGAATCTGTAGAATAGAACTGTGTTGATAAGTTTTCAAGTTTTCTTCGCTCTGTGTGTTTCGAGTAAATAGTCATGATGATTTGAGACTAACAACTACTCTACAGGTACAAATGACTCCCAAGAAGGACATCCTCTACACAAAGAGGGGAAAATCATAGTTTATTGTCCCGTCTCATTGGATGATCGTAGACTCTTACAATGAGCAAGTCCCAGCCTACGTCCCTCCGGGATCCATAACACCCACTTAATATGCCCGAGTCACAAGGGAAACCCTCCAAAAAGTGACTCCCGGTGTAGTCACTGCCACCCAGTCTGATGAGGAGCGCACATTGACCGGCTCACCAACCAGGGTTGGTCTGAAAGGGACTCAGCGTCTGAGTCAGAGTCTGCTTCTTCCTTAGAGTTGGCCGAATCTTCTAGGTTGAAGGTTGCCACAGTCGTCAGTTCTTCTTCTCAAGGATCCACTAGTCAGAGGGCCACGATGACCAAGCCTCGTTTGATGAGGCTACTAGATCAGAGTTTACACCCGCCCCCTGAGCAGATGACCCCACACATGTCGGTGAGGAACCCAACTATTGGTGCGCCGATGGACAATATCTTGTGTACAGGGATTCCATAATGTTGAACGAGAAGGGGGTGAAGACCCAGCTAGATACGGTGGAGCGCCGTGTCCTTATGGGGAGTTTGCACATAGTCCCCCGGGTGCATATATTGTTCAACCTGCACAGGTTTGACATGATGGCTCGTGATTTGGTCTCCTACAGTGAGGACATAGTTAGGGAGGTCTATGATTCCCATGTCACTACTTTCCAAGGGTCCTTCGACAGGCGAACAAGGCCTGCCAAAAAGGCTCCTCTCACCTATACACTATTTTGGGTTGTCGATTGGATATATCAGATCTACCATCCTCTGTTTCTTATACGACACCACCAATAGCTCTCACGTGATGCAAAATATTAACAAATTTGACTATTGGTAGTAGGTAGTAAAGAGTGGTGAATTCGGTAGGAGTATTGAGCATCGAGAGGATACAAAGAAGTGGTTGGCTTAATACCTGGAAACCGATGGTGATAGGGAAGATTGGGTGATCGACCCTAGAGGGTTGATCAAGAAGGCCACACTTATTTTTGCAGCGAATTTCTTCTGGCTGCTTGTCCGACACAGGTTATCGCCCACTCAAGTAGATAATGTTGTCACGTGGGATAGGGAATTGTTGGTAGCAGCCCTAGTAGCGGGACTAGAGATTGATTTTACGCAGGTTCTTATTTTGGTGTCGATGAGAGGGCTTTCAAGACCTCTCCCACCTACCCCTTCGCATGTTTAATCTTCTAGCTTTGTAGGGAGGCCGATGTACCCACTTGGCACTATGACACACTACGTATCCCAGTGGGGACTATCGACATAGTCTCATCAAGGATGAGGCCAATGTAGTGGCACCACGTAGAGGGCCCAGGATTGAGGTGCCCCAATTGAGAGAGAATTTTGTGGATACGGTGTTTTTAGCCTAATGGGCTGATCCTGCTACGTCTGAACCTGCTGATTCCACCCATGCTTCCAGTAGGTCTCCAGCTCGTCTCGATGCACACTGCCATTTGTAGAACTTGTTCCTTTAGCTTGGGTACAGAAGTTAGAGGATAGATGGCCACCCTACTCCACCACATGTAGCATTGGATGAAAATATCCATTGCTTAGGCCGAGGACCGAGTTGTGAAGAGGGTGGCCTAGAAGACTAAGCAGAAAATTCAGGCGGTCCATCACTATCTTGATTTCTTTGAGCTTTATGTTCTATCACAATTATCCCCCACAATAGACCTCACTACTCTTCAGGATCTGTTTGCTAGTTTGCATGCTGATGTAGATGCCATTCTGGAGATGAGGAAGGACTGCCACATAGAGTGCTCCTATCGGGCTAGCAGAGGATACAATGCTCAACGCCTTACTCAAGCCTTCTGTTGAACCACCAGCTTATCTACGTGACCGTGCCAAGAGGCACCGCTCTAGCCGCACTACAAAGGCTTGTGATGAGGCTCGTGCGAAGAAGAGAGAGCGGACGGAGTTATAGTTTAATAGGAGTGCATCTTTGGTGGATGAGGACGCTCGCAAGATACGGGAACGAGAGATGGCTACTGGGGCATCTAGTTCCATATTGGTGACTGGTGAGAGGACTACACTGATGGTGCGGAGACCTATGTGGGCACCATTGAGGGTGACCCAAGTACTGAAATTGTGGGTTCCGGGAAAGGACCCGCCTTGTTGTTGAGAAACAAAAATTTAATAAATCTCAATTCCATCTAAACTTAGAGCGAGTGTTTGCAACGACATAGAGCAGAAAAAATTTGGATTATGGTTAACTACGTTCCAAGCCTTAGTACATATTTTTTGAATACTTTTCTTGAGACCCCCTGATATAGAGCAGAAGAGACATTATATATATGGGGGATTAGGTCACGATATTTGTAGGAAATTCTGGGGAGGAATAGGATGGATTTTTATAAAAAAATTCCACCCAGAAGGATATGGTGCCAGCTCAAAAATGTACAAACCTGGTAAAATTTTCCTAAACGGATTCGAAGGGAGGGCCGTCTGATTCGAGCAAAGGACAAGGAGCAAGGGGATTACTCCACCTGGCATGTTCGCGTACGTAGGATGAGGTAGAGAGGGAGAAAAATGAAACAGTTGTTCCTGTTATCGTGAGTGAACTCGATTGATTCAGGCTTCTTCACGCATGAAGAGGAAGAGCTCAAATACGGGTCGAAGGGCTACTCTGTTGGGTCTTCTGGTATTGTACGTTGTTTCTGGTCTTCCTTTTGATGAATGAGGATATGGACTTTAGGATGGGTCAGAATGGTGGGGCTGGGATTTCTGGGTATTTATTGCTGATTGAAGAGAATAATTTGGGCTAGGGAATATTGAATTAAAATAATGGAGAAGGACATACGTTGAGATATTGGAGATTTGAATGAGTTGCCCAACATTGGTCTTAGAATTAATAAATTAGACAATTTGTTACTTGGTGAATTCTGAAAGACATAATTTAAATAAGATGAACTAATATAAATTAATTAATAGGCTTCTCAATTTTAACGAAATAAAATAATCGACTTAATTATAAAATAACTAATCCAAAACTTAAACTATTGCATAACCAAATCAATAAGTAAAATATTTAAACAAAATAAAATCTTTTTGAGACGATTTTTGAATAATAAAAAATGTACTAATTATATACATATCATGTAAATCATATATATTATCGAAGAATTATAAGAAGTGACAAGATTAATTTAAGGAAACCTTAAAATGTTTTAAACTTTATAAAAAATCTATTGTTTTAAATATTTTGGGATTAAGAAGCTTGTTAACTAATTGTTATCGGGGTAAAAAATGGATGTCAAAAATTGTCCCTCATTTTACTTTGATTGATGCAAGAAATTCGAATAAAATGAAATTGACTTATCCAATTTTGACCGACCACATACTTATTTCTTTGAAAAAAGGATTTGGTAATAACTTAATGCAATTATGGCCGAATCCCGAAAATAGACATCCTATATATCTCAGGCTATATGAGAATTCAGGCCATTTGTAGTTTGACTCGATCGATTGAAAAGGAAATATATTATGCTAGATAGCCTTCGGTTCTTGAAGAGTGACAAATAAACCGAGTATGCAAAAAGTGTCTTGTAACTCTTAGTCATGAATGTGGTGCACCTCACATCCATAATTAAGAACTTACACAAAGATAATTTTCACTCTATTGGTGCATTGTCACGGATATTGGAAACTTTCTTGTGGCAGATACTAAAATTTACGAATGTGAGACCGTAAATAATAAATCTAAAGAAAAACCCACATGCCTTCTGATAGGGGTGTGGTTTGATTGTGGTGGAAGTCGCTCCTCTGGTTGCATAGAGTTTGTCACTCCTGTTTGGACTATGTCCTAGTTCGCTGCTAAGAAAACATTTCACATTGTGCTGCATCCTCGTTGATGTCGTCTGCACCTGTGATTTGATTCGAGATTCATCCTCTTAGATGCTCTCGACAAAAACTGAAACAACTTGTTAGTTGAAAATGTAACCAAAAAAGTGGTAGTATCTCTTACAATGCTTTCCGGTTACTCTTGATGTGAGGTATTTCACATAAGTATGTGCAGTGTATGCCACTTTTGTACACCGTATGTCTATTACAACTCATGATTTGCTGAGGGTTTGGAGATGCCATTGCTTGTATTCTGCATCACAAACTTCGATGATCTATGCGACAAGCTTAATGGCTCAATGATTATCCAAGGGTAAAGAGGTGGATGGCTAGATAATATTACATCTGTAACAAGGTGAATGGCTCTATAATATTTACAGTGTAACAAGGTGGATGGCTCAAAAATATTCCAACTATAACGAGGTGGATGCGCGCTAATATTCCAATAGTAACAAGGTGGATGCTTGATAATATTCAAACTGTAACGACGTGGATGCTTGCAAATATTCCATCTGTAACGATGTGGATGCTCGATAATATTCCAACTGTAACGAGGTGGATGGATCAATAATATTCCAACGGTAATGAGGTGGATGCTCGATAATATTCCAACTCTAACGAGGTGGATGCTCGATAATAATCCAATATAATTCAAAAATATGAACCTGAAATGGAGAAACAAATATACAAACCAATTATGAGGTAGTTCGTCCAACAAAACTATATGTTAAAGTCTTCGATTAGACAATCAAAACACATAATCTACTTATGGGTGGATATCCAACGAATTGGAATTATTAACTCTAACATTGTTGAGAAATACGCATACCTAAATTGCTACGTGAGAAACGTACCAAAACTAAATTGACGTATGCTTGTCACGATTATGATTCTCTCTTTAAAAGACGGAATCATTGAGGTAAATGACTTAATTCATTCAGACAATGGTTAAATACAATCTCATCTTCCTTGACAAAAGTCATTTGAATAGTTATCAAAAACTTGTAACTATTCTATAATTTTGAATGTCATGGAGATATTACAACCACCAACATCTTTCTGATATGATGGACTTGTTGCTCCTCCCTTGCAACACTTCTGATATAGTGTCCCTTTTGATCCTCTCAGATTTGGTGTCAATTTCACATATGATTCTAACTAAACCTAAACTATCACCTCCAAAGCTCGACAACGAACTTCGGTATCGATGATGAAGTAAGGAATGAAAGTAAATTTAAAGAACTATTTTACGTCATTTGGCTTATCGATATTAGGCTATGATGAACCAAATGGTAACTTTGATCATGATTCGTCACTAGCGGTCCTCATACAAGTTTTTTCTTAAAATTTTGAAATAATCAATAAGGGTTTGTCTTTAATATTCCTGCAAAATAAATATAAAAAAATTGTTTAAAAATGTCTTATGGCAACATAATGAAATAGACATAAAATAAGATGGAAGGTTTTCTAGGCTCTATTGATGAGGCCACGATGGGTGCAAATGACGCCTTTTATCTCTTTTGAAGCTTTATATAGTCATTTTTGTGACTTTGATGTTGCTGCATCCCAAAAAAAAAATCTTAGTTTGAATGACTAATTTGTGTTGGTCTTGTCTCCACGCTCCTTTATGCGGTTGGCTTACACGGTCGCCCTTCCTTTTTAAGACAGTCTTGGATTAATTTTTTGAGGACCCTCCTCAAAAATTCTGTCCTGGTCTAAAATAAGAAAAACTCCTGTAACTCACTTTGTTAGTTCTGAGGTTGTTCATTTAGGAATTTTGAGGCCCCTCCTCAAAATTTTGTCCTGGTTTGCCTCAAAAAGTAACAAATGACATTTTGTTGAATTTTTGAGATCATCTCAAAAAATTTGTCCTAGTGCAAACATGGTTGGGGAATATGACGGAGTCGTTGCGGCGTCTACGTATCCCGTTGAAGTAGGAATCAGGTCAAACGTAGTTCCCCCCTCAAAGGCTAACAAAAAGAAGAAATCTACAAAGAAAACCGATAGGGGCCGACATAGGCCTCTAATGTATCTCATTCTTGAGAATTCAGATCGAAGGTAGTTCAAACACAGGAAAATATCAAAAGGGATAAATGAGGTGACCGAGGCCTCCATAGGCCGCCTACATATCTCATTCTTGAGAATTCAGGTCAGACGTAGTTCATTATACGAAATGTGCGATAAAATGTGAAAAAAGGGTTAGATGAATTTTCAAAAGAAAGGTAACAAAAATTTCATATGCAGATTTTAGCCAATGTTGGGTATTCTTCTTATCGACCTTTGATGACGAATATCTTCGTATGAATCAGTCCAAAAATGTCTTGTACTCACTCTTAAGCATACAATATATCATCTCTTGAGGTGGTTTCTTCAATATTGATCAGATTATTATTTATCATGTTTTGTATCTTGTGCTTCAAGGTTGAACAATTCTCTGTGTCGTGTCTAACGACTCCTGAATGATAAGAACATATGTGGTCAGCCCTGTAAAATTTTCCCAAAGGATTCGCTGTTCTTCCTTCTATAGGATAGGATAGTTTCAAGATAAATATTTATATCACTAGTTTTGGTAGACTTTTCATTATCTCGCAATGCTCTTTCCAGTCGCATCTTCCATAGACTTTGATGATCTCGGTAGTCTTGAGTTCAGTCATTTTAGTGATCTCTTCAGACATGGATCTCTTAAATGAAGAGCGTACTCTCGATAATTTTCTGTAGACTTCTGTTTGATCATCTCCAAGTAGTAGCGATCTGGGGCAGCTTCTACGTTATGTTCAAATATTTCCGTGAAATCCTTTGTGAGTGCATTCCAACTTGTCCATTGTTTCAATTCTTGTGATGTAAGCCACTCCAGAGCTTCTCCACTTAGACTTCGACTGAAGTGACGCATCAAAAATGCTTTATTTTTGCCAACTCCCAGAAGTTGATCACAACAAACTTTTAGATGTGCTAGAGGATTTCCAGTTCCATTAAAAGTGACAAATTTTGGCACTTTGAACCCTTTCAGAAGGTCTAAATCCGGATGAATGCACAAATTTTTGTACTATACCACCTCTTCTGAAGAATAATTCTTTTATCACTTTTGCAATCTCTTCCTTCATGATCCGCTTATTTGTTTCCTCTTTGGACCTCCTCTTCTTTTTCTTCTCTTTGTAATGGCCAAGTTCAGAATAGGAAGTATAGTGAAGGTGTTGTTTGGCATGGCCTCGATTATCAAAAGTTACTTTTGAAGGTAGGGGTTGAGAATTTGGTGGAATTTGATTGCCTTTTGCAGGGGTCTGAGACATGAAAGGGAGTGTTTGATGTTGTTGACATTTGAGATATGAATGGAGGGAGTATTTAAGATTTATTTGCGTTTTCGTTTTGAGGAGGAGGAAAAATTTGAGGGTTGGGATTCACGCTTTGAAGAAGAGGTGGTGCTTGGTATGAAATGTTGGTGTGATGAAGATTTGAAGTGTTTAGGTCGATGGTGGAAGAATTTTGAGTAGGGTTGGAGGGTGGGTTATGTAAGACATGCTCCGAGCTTGAAGTCAGAGAAGTAAAATGGAGTGGAAGCCTTACATTGCCTGGAGTGGTGCTGTCGACATTCGGAGTTGACAAATCTTGATTTTTTCTGGAACACAACCCTTAACTTACCAATCTGTTGCATCAACTTTGCAATTAACTCATTTAGTTCAACAGCAGACGGTTGAACCATAGCAACTATTGCGGTTAGGCCGGTATTCTGATTATTCAGGGTCATTTTTCTTCTCTATTTCAACAAATTTTGATTGGGAAAGTAATCTTTGGTAACATTGAATATTCAACATATAATCAGCACAAATAAGTTTTAAGTACCTTCTGCGGAAAAACAACTCAAAGACAAATTTACTAGTTTAAATTCAGAATAGAGAGCAGATAAATACACCAAATTGCTTTGTTTGAGGAAATGTCGACCCACGAGTAAAGGGAGAAATTGATTTTTTTGAACAAGCAGGAGTTTACTCGTTTTAATTTGACACTATCTCAGAAAGATTAAATCACGTTGAGCTAAAGTCTTTTTGCTACATCTCTTTCAACCTCTATTGATTTGAGCCTCATATTTCCTTGTAGAATAAAAAGGGGAGAATGAAAATTTTAAAACATAGGGGTCGGTTCTTGGAATGCTGCCTACGTATCTCGCAAGGAAAATTTAGGCCTTATGTAGTTCGAACACAAATAAATACTTGTTTTCATTCATTCTAGATGATTACAGGGAAATTGCAAAATAAACAACAAAGCTTTAAAGATAAAGAAGTGGCCCCATCTCAGCCCTTCTTCTTCTTGTTGTGGTATCAGTCACGGGCAACAAACTCGACTCGAATCTTCCCATGTTAACAAGGGCTTCAATGTCATAGAAAAAACTGAGGCAACATCTGAGGCAATGATTTATAGCGTTATGATAATCACAAGGTTTCCTTAGTTCTACCCTAATGGGGTCGGGTGCTCTGTCATCGTCTTAGATAGAATCTAAGACCCCATTCTGAACCAGATTACTATAGAATTTGCAACAATGACTTCCTAAATGGTGTGAAATAGTAAAATATATACTAGATGTTCTTAGTGACTAGATCATTGGGCTCCGTCATGTCATAGGTGAGGACGGTGTTCCATCCCTATACTTGAGGGATATTCCTAGTGTCAATCAAGTTTCTGGATTCTTTCCTTAAGCTGCAGACATTGATATATAGTGTGTCCTTGCTGGTTCGGGTGGAAGGAAAACACCTTTTGAAAGTTTTCCTGCCCAACTCCTAAATATATTCTCTCATAAGGTTTAAACTTAAGATGATCGTACAAAAGAGTGCACGACACAACTTTCTCTCCCACTCTATGTGTTGGCTCATAAGCCGGGAGAGTGATCCACGTGTCTCCTCCTTTTAGACGACCCAAGAATGGAGGCATGTAGATGATTTCCTCGTCGATGTCTTCCTCAGTTGCTCCAGGGTGAGTGTCCTTAGGACCACTACTAGCCTCTTGATCACAGATAGAGTATTTCCCGCGCATCTTCTGAAGTTTGGCAATCATGTCCTTGTGGAAGTTTTGTTTTTCCTCCACACTTCGGTCATTTTTTCCTTTATATCGGTAAATTCCTCCATCTGAACCGCCAATTCTTCGTCAAGTGCTTCATTTCTTGCCAGCGCATTTGTGGTGGCTAGATTTACCTCTGTTTCTCTCGTTTCTATTTCTCGAATCTTCCGTCGGAGCATCTTTAACTTCTTCCCCAGATCCTCCCTTTCTATCTCGATGTTTTTATTTTTCTTCCTCTTAGCCAACAGATACTCATTCAGCATCGCAGTTGCAGCTTTGTAGACTGTCCTTTCCATTTCAACCTTGAGTCCTTCCTCTCTAACTTCTCTAATTTCGCTGCATTTTCATCTGCAACTCCATTCCAGTAAGTTCCATCTTGATGCTCTTGCCTTTCTCCAAAGTTGTGGTTTTTTTTCCTGAGATTGTAGAGAAGTGTTTTAAGATTTGGGTTATGAGACCTGCTATTGGTTGGGAAACTCACGACTCGGAAAATTTGGTCAGACTTTGTAGTAGTAACTTGTGTATATTTTTTTGGAAATTTTTTACAAGGAGTGGGTTAAAAACGTTCTCATTCAAAGCAACATAACATAGAATTATATAGACAAAAATCGCGTCCTAAACATGCTTGTGACCCTTTTGTGTAAAGGGTAGGCCTAGAGATTTGAAGGATTTATATGTTATTCGAAACATTCCATTGTCTCAAAACCCAAATTTATACAAACTTAATAAATAAACTGAATGGGATATACAAAAGGGGAAAAGGATACAAATAATCTTTCCTACGCAGGGGGTACAATCTTAAACTAATTTTCCATGTAAGGTCCTTCGATCTCAACTTCTTCTCTTCCACAAATATCGACACCTTTGGAAGGACTAGTGGCTTGTACAACTCTTTCTTCAACTAGAACAAACTATTAATCTCCCCGTCCCCAAGGAACAATGATTTTTCAGATAACATATACAACCTTCAAATTTTAACATGTAAGCATGATTGTCCGATTAGGCCGTGGACCATTTTGGACTCAAACTGGTCTTTTTAATGGACTAAATACGCCTTGGATGTTAAGCCATATTAGGTTAATTCTTGGATTTGGAATTGGTATCACTCTAACCTATGTTGACTAGAATTGGTTTATAAATGATGGTTACCGAGTCGGACAGACAATGGGCTGAAGCTAATAAATGATGTTGGATGACCGCAAAACAACTATTCGTTTACTACTTACAAAGATAAGACTTCTGTGTTTTCTGAAAGAAGTTGTAGTAAACCACGTCGCTCTCTTTGTCATAATGCAAACTATTTGCCGTTTGGCGGAGTTGATGCCATGAAAATTCAACAATTTTATAACATAATAAAGAAAGAAAGTAAACAGTTATTTACATGTCGCCACTTAATTTTTAAAGAAAAATTTAGAGAACTTAGTTTTAAAATGATTTTGAACAGAATAACCTATTAAAAACCTAAAAGGGGTTTGGGAATTCTTCTTTTATATTTTAGAAAGGTGTTTAAGACACCTAAATATCCATTAATACGGTTTTCCGACAACTAACTTTATTGGTTAAAACGTCTAACTTATTTTGAGATAAAAAATATTTCGAGTTGTTTGAAAAGTGAAGTATTAATTTTACTATCTAATTGAGATTTGCAAAATTTATTTTTAAGTTTATTTATACTTGATTGATTTAGATAACTTAATAAAACGAGACGGCATCTTGCAGGGATTTGAAATTTACTAACTTAAAACTAGTAGAAGATATCGACAAACAAATAGCCAAAAAGTAAAAAGAGAGAGAGAGGGGGGGTTGGGTCCAAATCAGATTTATGTTCGTCTGAATCGATATTTGGACCCATTTCGCTTTTCAGGCTTAGGCCCATTTGATTTGTACCTGTAATAAACTAAACAAAACAATAAAGAATAAATAAAAAAAAGTAAAAATTTAAGGAATCCCATAGTGTAATTCAATAATTTCATTCTGTCCTGACAAATTTACTATTTACAAAAAATCCCTTAAATTTGTTGAGCCGTGATACTTTAGACTCTAGTGATACATGGTAAATGATACATGGTAATTTTAAACTGTTGAGAAAAAAAAGGGGAAAAAACGGTACAGTTAATGTTGTTAATAAAACAGCTAAATTTACGGTAACATATCATTAATCAACATAAAATCAGCACTTAATTGGATATTAATTTCAAATTTTGAAAAACAAAGATTATATCATCTATTTTGAAAACAATTTTTTTGAACAATCTGTTAAATTTCGAACTACAGTAATTTTATTGTTGTTACAGTGGATTTTTCAAGATGAATACTTAAATTTTGATGAGACATTCCGGAATTTAGGTGAACGAATTGCAGAATGAAAGTTACAAAATCGACGGAATCGTTGTTGGAGATTCAATTTCGTATCTAATACATGTATCAGAAACATCGACTAAACAATATACACACTGATTCTATATGTATCATCAAGTACAGTTGATGACGCATTTATTAAACTTAGTGAATGATACATTATAACAATTTTCAAAACATGTATCAGTACATCAACTAAACAACTAATACCTTACTAATACATGATATCAGTTTTCAGAAATTCATACTATATGCAAAACATGTGATACATATCTACTACATGTATCAGTGAATTGACTAAACACTGTACACACTGATTCTATATGTATCATCAAGCACAGTTGATGACGCATTTACTAAACTTATTGAATGATACATTATAACAATTTTCAAAATTTCATGATACATATAAAATATTATGATACACAACAAATTCATGTATCAATTCACCATCTAAAACACTATACACACTTATTCAAATGTATCGGCAAGCACACTAGATTCCTTAAATTTTTTACTAATTTCAACAACAGTTTTAAGTACCAAAATACTAACCCGAGACAATGTAGGCCTAACAAACTTTAACTCTTTGAGTCCTGTTTGGCCTTGTGCAAAGTTGATGCTAGAGGAAGAGGAAGGGGAAGTGGTAACTAGGAGAATGTATTGGGATGAGATGAAGATTGTCTACTTGTTTTTATCACCTTAACTTCTTCTAAGGATAGAGGCACTGGTTCTTATGTTTTTGGTGTGTAAGCAAAAGATATGGAAGTAAGAACAAACGGTAGAAAGATATGGAAGTTATCCTGCTTCTTGATTTTTTGAATTTTGATCTAGGAGAGAGAGTGTAATGTATCTAAAAAATTACACTAAAATAAAAAAAAAAGGGAATTATGTAATATTTAAAAAAAGTAGGGAAAATTAGAGAATATAAAAATTATAGTTGTGTATTTAAGTTATTTTTCCTAAAAAAAATGACAAAGGGGCTTAGGCCCAAAAATATCAAAATACAAGTTCTGAAAAATAAATTTTGAGTATTTTAGCCCAATCTCTTTGATTCTCTTCAATTCTCTTCGAATTTTTCAACTTCAAAACCTGTAGGTCAATTTTTTATGGTCAGTTGACTCGATAAGGGGAATTTGAGTCTTTACCTCACTCTCAAAATGCAAAGGGAAGCGTTAGTTCGTAATGTAACTCGGACGGATTTTACATGCAAAATAAATGAAATAAAATTCATAAGTAACAAATCACCGCCTTCATAGAGGAAACAATAAACAATAAATAAATAAGTAAATAAATAAAAGAAACCGTAACTATTGCTTCAAGTGTCAAACATTTAAAAGAGAACAATATAACCAAAGCATAATACCAACCTTGACATAAAATAACTTTCAAATTATTATGGGAAATCATTACCTACAGGGAAGTTTGACAATAATAGCAATTAAACATTAGTATTAGTTAAACTCAAGATCTAAGCAGTTAGCCAATTGGATAATTGATAAATTATGAAAAAGGCATAACCAAGCAATTTAAAGTTAGTCGAAGCAAGCCAAGTATATAGATTATTCAATAGGAAACTCATGCAAACCTCAAAATTGGATAAACTCCATCACCTCAAGGACACCGTCAAAGCTATTACTAACTAATATTACTTACTTTAGGCATACAAATTTGAAACAAACGCAAAGTCATCACATATACTCACGGCCGAATAGAAAATTAACAACACATGCATTAATATTCAAAACGGGAAGTAGTATGGCAAAGGAAAGGGTGACGAGGGAGGTCATAACCGACAAATAAGACAAAGATCAATATACGATATCATACTCCCGAGACTCCCTAGGTAGAGATTAACTAAAATCAAGCTTAGACAAAAAACACATAAAAACAAAAAATAGAGCGATTGATAACAGGAAGGGGCAGAAAGGTAACAACATTTTTGCAATATGAAACTACCAGCAACACCTAACACCACAAAGCGTCCAAAGCTAAGATACAGGGACCCCATGATTCAATTGAAGATAGTAAATTGTTAGCAAGTGTCATCTTCTAAAAAAAACTCATGCTATTCACATCAATGCTTATGAAGACAACAAAATTTGGTCTTATCTCATATACACGAATTCAAATCTGGAGTGAGCGGAAGATAAAACACACCGCAATTTTTCAAGATATAGTAAAGCAAGATGAATAATTCTTGGCAGCCACAAAAGGAAAAAATATGTCTCATACATTAACTTAAAAATAACATACAACCACCAAAAAACTAAGACAACTTTCATCATCAGAATGCGGCTCTAAATTAGAAAAAAAATAAGAGAATATAGTGAAAGAATGTAACCATTCGAAATGCAGTGAGCTAAAACGATGAGCAGGGGCAATGGCCAGCTTTCACCACTGAAGACCGAACAGTGAACAACAAAACTTTAACTAAAATCTCTGTTCCAGCTAAACATAGAGCGAGTGTTGGTAACGACATAGAGAGGAAATTTTTGGATTCGGGTTAACTACTTTCCAAGCCTCAGTACGTATTTTTGAATACTTTTCTTGAGACCCCCTGATGTAGTCAACAAGAGACATTATATAGATGGATGATTAGGTCACGGAATTTTTGGGGGAAATTCCGTTGAGGAAATGGATGGACTTTTATTAAAAAAAATCCCCCAGAAGGATATGGTGCCAACTCAAAAGGGTATGAACCTGGTACAATTTTCCTAAACGGATTCGAAGGGAGGGTCGTCCGATTCGAGCAAAAGACAATGGAGCAAGGGGATTACTTCACCTGGCCTGTTCACGTACGGAGGATGAGGTAGAGGGAGAAAAATGACACAATTGCACCTGTTCTCGTAAGTGATTTCGATTGATTCAGGCTTCTTCACGCATGAAGAGGAAGAGATCGAATACGGGTCGAAGGGCTACTATTGTTGGTTCTTTTGGTATTGTATGTTCTTTCTGGTATTCCTTTTGCTGAATGAGGAGATGGAGTTTGGGCCGGGTGGGAATGGTGGGTCTAGGATTTCTAGGTATTTATTGCTGATTGAAGAGAATAATCTGGGCCTGGGAATATTCAATTAAAATAATGGAGAAGGATATAGGTTGAGCTGCTGGAGATTTGAATGATTTGCACAACATTGGTCTTAGAATTAATATATTAGCCAACTTAGTCTCCTGGTGAATTCCAACGGACATAATTTAAATAAGATGAATTAATATAAATTAATTAATAGACTTCTCAATTTTAACGAAATTTTTTAATCGACTTAATTATAAAATAACTAATCCAAAACGTAAACTATTGTATAACCAAATTAATTAGTAAAATATTTAAACAAAATAAAATATTTTTGAGATGATTTTTGAATTATAAAAAACTATAGTAATTATATACATAATCATGTAACTCATATATATTATGCAAGAATTATTAAAAGTGATGAGATTAATTTAAAGTAATTTTAAAATATTTTAAACTTTATGAAAAATCTAATTATTTTAAATCGTTTGGGATTAAGAAGTTTGTCACTGATTCTTATCAGGGAGGGTCAAAAATGGGTGTAAACAGGCACTTGTTGCGGTGTCAGAGAGTTGGTGCCTTGGTGAGAGGCAAAATAGTAGAGGTATCTGTGCGTGTTGAATTAGTGTCTAGTGTATTTTGACAGTGCTTTCAATGCATTTTTCCTAAGAGTTATGTGTGTAGAGCCTTTTTGTTGTTGTTTTAACCTGTTATTGTGTTTTTTTTGCATGAAAAATGTCCAAGATTAAAATGCACAAGATAGCTTGAAAAAAATGCAGAAGATGACCTAAGAAGGACATCGACGGCCCATAAGTGGTGACCGTCGATGTGCAGTTCATGATAAGGGTAAAGATCAGCGAAATCTGACCAAGTGTGGAACCACGAGCTCCAAATATTGTTGGACTGTCCTAGTGAACCGTCGATTGGTTCATAAAAGGCTCCAGTACCTGGTTTCTCAAGATTCTAAGTATGGTACAACGGAGGAGCCCGTCGATGAGTCAACGGACGGTACTGCAGGTCCATTTTTTTATTCAGAGAAGATGCTAAGACAGTGAAGAAATATAATTCTAATTCTGGAACAAGGGACACAGTGGACGGATCGTCGTCCCATCGACGGTCTGTCAGTGGGGTCGTCGATCAATGCAGCATTTTTTGAAAATGTTTCCTTATTTTATTTTCTTTTATTGAGGACAATATTTTCTATAAATAGGGGTTAAGACCTTGTTTTTAGGGTTAGATACTCCTAGTATTGTTTTACTTTTTTTTGGAGATTAGTTTTTGCAAACTTTAGCAATCAATCAATTTTTGGATTTGTTTAGAGTTTCATCTTGTGATTTCAAGTTAATTATCTAGGTTTCTTTGTATTGTTAAAATAATTTTATGATTTCTTATTTAAAAACTATGAATAGTGATCTTGCTTGCATGGGTAACTAAATCCACAACTAGGGTTGTGGAAACCATGGATAATTAACAAAGTAAACCTAGCAAATAAGCTCTTGCATGTATTGATATTTCTTTCATTTATAAGTGCTTTTTAACAAGTGCACGCGTTAGAACTAGTCTTGTTGCTTCTTGCCGGACCAAGAAGGTAGTAATAGGAAAGGAAATGTCAGCATAGATTTAGTCAGATACTATACATAGGCTAGTGTCGATTAGTGAAAAATAATAACTAAGTCATACATCGATTATGATGTGCAATATGAGGTAAAGGTACAATTAGTATCTTATACATATGTAGCTGGACCAAGGTACGGGGTGAAATTCTCTAAATGCCTGACCAAGGATTTAGACATAAAAAACTTACCGCTTTACATGCAAACACTAGGGAAGAATTGCTATTGCTAGAAACATGTCGTTATGAACCTATGGGGAACACATATACCTAAGTTAGTCTCACAACTTGATAAAAGAATATTTACTTTTGCTTTCTTAGCTTAGAATTGTTTAAGAAACTTCTTTTACAAAATCCCCTCATTTTATTACTTGTTTTCAAAAAGACCTTAACTAAATAGACTTAATTGTACATTGAAGTTAAGTCCAAACCATTTTTCTCATGGGATCGACCCTAACCTTCTAGTTGAGTTCTCTACTTGATTATGACCGCTTATACTTTTTCAGGGAGGTGTAATTAGAGCGTATCAATAACCTTCAGGTATTTCCAAGTCAGGGTACATGCAAAGGTCCTTCTGAGATGGACTCTTTCATGACATTCATTTCTTCTTCACATTTTCCTTCTCTAACCCTCCACTTCTTCTCCATCTCTTCATAGTGATCCAGCTCTGGTTGAATGGGAAATCTAGGACATGGTTCAGGAATTGTGTTTGGAATGTTACAGAAGGGTATGTCGGCTGGCTAGGCAAAACACGTAGATTATTGGAGACTAGGGGTGGGATTTGGTAGGTTGGTGTGAAGTTTTGGGAGTGATTAGTGTTAGGTGCTTGGTTTTGATTTGGTAGTGGTGGTGGTCTTTGGTAGGAAGTGTTTGCTAAGAAGCGTTACATACAGTTAAGTCGATGGTATGAGGAATTAGGAGTGGAAGTAATGGGTCCTATGGAGTGGGGGGAAATAGTTGGGTAATGGAGAACTTAATGATCGAAAGAAGGAGGAGGTCTTCTAGTTTGGAGGGGTGGTTCATTTGATGCAATAACCAATTTGACCAGATATTTAGTTTGTTGAAGCTCCTGTATGTCTGCAATTTGTTGCATTAACTGAGAGATCAACTCACTTTGATCAGTGAGTTCAACATTTATGCTGGTCACATCCATAATTCTCGTTTCTTCAGAAGTACCAATCATTTTGCTTTTGCCTTTATCTAAAGAATGATCATGGAAGGATGGTATGATTGCTTTAGATCTTGTAAAGTAGGAATGGCGAGGTAGTTTGATTTCAACACAGACCAGTTTTTACCTATAGAGAAGAACATCTTAAGAGACATATATGTTAGTTTTTGCATCGAGGAGATTAATGAACGGAAGGTTTCGAACGAAAATAAATCTTTCTGTGTCTGAATTGGGAAGGTCGACTTGCATAAAACACTGTTAATTTCTTCCACTCATATGCTTTGTTGGTTAAACTTTTCAGAATCTTTCACTAATAAGGTAGGATAAAAATTGAAATGACAGGGACCGAGCCTTAAGTAGGCTGTTTACGTTTTCAACCAAGGAAATCAAGCTCGACGTAGTTCGATTTATATAAGATAACTTAAACATAATCTCCTTGAAATTGACAGAGAGACTAGGCTCAAAAAGAGTTTCCTATGTACCCGCTATAAGCTCAAGTCTCTCATAGTTCTTGATTACAATTAAATTTAAAAACAAACTGACGAACATGAGAGATGCGTTAAATGAACCTAAGTCTACCCCAAACTCCTTTCTTTCCTTTTCAATCGTAGGGTGACGATTCAGTTCTCTCATCATCTGAACCTTCTTTTGTTTTCCCTTTTCCCCTCATGTAAGAAGCATTCCCAAAATTTAGCTTCTTAATGTCCCATTCAATTTCGGGGATCCTTGCAATCGCTTTAGTTATATTAATGATCTCTTGATTGATTTTGGCAATCTTTCTTTTCACTAAGGTTGCTTCCATGTCAACCTCAATAATTCTCTCATGTAGCATCAATTCAGTTTGGTCCAATATTGCAAGTCTCCTTTTGGCTGCGACTATCCTCTCTTTAGTCTTGATAAGTGTATTGAACATTCTCTCTTTAGTTTCTCCACCACTAACAAAAGCAACGGGCGGAATTGGTGTGTTAATGCCTTTACCAAACATTCTAGTAAATCGACTTTCATGTGATGAATGAATAAAAATTTAGGAGATTTTTGGAGTATAGGATTAATATATTTTTGAGAAACTTGAACGACACTTCAAGAATAATTTGGAGGGACTTTGTTGTTGTGAATTTTGACATATTCTTAGAGTGCTCTAAAAACAAGAATGAATTAATTCTGCTTTAGACAAAATGACACATCACAACATATAGAAATTAATCAAACAACCCACGAACAATTTATATCGCCCTAGATTTGTAACATTTTTATGCAAAAGGTAGGCCTAAAGATCAAACATAACGTGATTTTGATAGATTGACCCAAGCCATTAATTTGTGACAACTTCAGTTTGGGAAACAAAAACCAAATATTCATTCAATACCAATAAAATGGTACAACAAAGAGAGAATAAACTAAAAAGACACAAAATAGAGACAATTCTAAGGCTAGGCCTAAATGTTGTTATCAATCACGCTGGTGGAGGAAGTGACGATGACGCTCCCATGTTTCTAGGACTTGCTCCCGCATTATCCAAATATTGCTTTATCGCTTCCATTTGAACCCACATTTCACGAGTGACCACTTTGGTTCCAAGATGAGAATGCCTTACCCAGATTGTCGTCCCAACATCCTCCAAACCTTGTTCGCCTTCTGGACTCATGATATGGCGATCTTCATAAAACCCACACCTAATATTCTGGAATTTCTCTTTCTGGCTCATTTCCTTTATCCATCGCGAGAATATTGTTCCATTCATGAAAAATCTATATGGCTCTATTGACTTTGAAGTTTGGTCCGAAGGATATTTTAGAAACCATCATGTTTGCTCAAAAAGGGATTAGGTGTGCTTGACCAAACTGTTGAAGTACGTGCACTAGTGCATATGGTTGTATACCTATCAACCTACTAATCTTGATAAAGTAGAACCTCCTGCATCTGATATAGGCTAGAAAACGTGAGAATAATCGATATTTCAACTAAATTTGGTTACTGGTGAGGGAGGCCAGATATCCATACAAGTCATCAGTAAAAACCGGAGATACAAACGTTCCAATTCTATCGTAAAAAATGTCAATATGACTTACATTACTAAAGCATATGTAATCCAAATTTTAAGCTGGTGAAAATGTTCCATGTCCCACATTTGTAAAAGAAGGTTGCAACCTTCAAAGAAGTTTGTTTCCCCTCTCTTGTATTTCCCAAGAGCTCAAAATATTTCTGCTAAAATCATGGGACTAGAGTGCGCTCTTCACCATTAACACCTTCAAAAAGTATATGAGCCACAAAACATATGCACGTGCTAATATGACCATGTTCTCGTGGAAATATTAAAGTCAGTAGTAAAGCCATAACAAATGTGATAGGATGTCTAGCTTGCTAATGAACAAGAGTGCAAGAGAATTCTTTCCTGAACACTTTGTAAATATTCGACCATCCAGACCTTTCATATAAGTAATCTAGAAAAACTCAATTATGTTCGAACCATCAAAGTTTCTTTTCATTTTTCAGTCCTAAGTAGCGAAGGAATTTCTTCCCAGATTTATGATGTACCGTGGTTTCACGGTATTTTTAATGTTTTTTCCTTAAGTTTAGTGTGTGTCCAATAGCCTTTTTGTATTGATTTTTATGTAAGTTTCTCCTTATTTTGCAGGAAATCTATCCAAAGATTAACGCAGATGTTTTTCAGCGAAAAATGTAGAAGAGACAACCTACAGAGCTTATGACGGTCCATCGAGTTTGTGACGGTCCGTAGGTGGCATCGTAGTAATGAGAGAAGCTGCTGAAAGAAGATAGGAAAGTTTGACCTAGTGCATGATTACGGAACTCCATGACGGACCGTCATATCCACGACGGTCCGTCCTGCTAGTTCGTCGTAATGATCAGAGAGTAGTCTCAGTACCCAAATTTCAAGAAATTGAAGTATTATGAACTGGAGACCCTCGACAGACCGTCGTTCTTGAAAAGGTCCGTTATACCTGTTCGTTAAGGGTAATGAAGAAAGCAGCAGAAGAATTTGTGAAGTATGGGACGACGGAGGCCATGACGGCCCGTCGTGACCACTATAGTCCGTCACGAGTTCCGTCAACTCAGACGCGTTTGGATAGATTTTCAGTAATTAGAATCCTTCTTTTATTAGGCTTTGGTTTTTATTATAAATAGTTCGAAAAACCTCGTTTTTGGGGGAGACTTTTCGAGTAAGACTTTTCGATAATTTTTAGTTCTCTTGTTCAAGTATTGAAGAATTAATTTCAGTAATTGATACACTTTTTCTGGAATTGATCGGTGGTATTTTTGTTGATTAATCAAGTTAATTTCTGGATTTTATTATTTCTTATTAAAGTAAGTGCATGAATTCTTATATTAAATATATGAATAGTGTGATCATGACCATGGGTAACTAAACTCCTAACTAGGGTTGTGGGAACCATGGGTGAACAATGAGGTAAAATCTAATTAGAATAGAAATTAAAGAATAGTGTCTGACATGTATTGATAATTCTTTCATTTAGAAGTCTTTTTAACGGATGGACAACGTTAGAACTCGCCTTAATGATACTCGCCGGACCAAGGAGGTAGATAATAGGAAAAGAATTACCAACATAGATTTAGTGTACACTATCTAATAGGCTAGTGTCGGTTGGTACGAGGTAATAACTTAGTCAAATATCGAATACAATGCTTAATATGAGGTAAAGGTAAGGGTTAGTATAGCAACACACGTAGCTGGATTAAGGTGCGGAGTGAAATTTTTTAGATGCCGCACCAAGAATTTAGAGATACATAACTTATCACTTTGCATGCAAGATACCAGGAAAGAATTGTAATTGTTAGAATTATAAAGTTAGATATCTGTGGGGAACACTTAAGCCCTAGTTACTTTTATTATTTGATTAAGCTTCGAGATTTTAATTTGTTAGTGTTTACTTTTATTTAATTAATTATTTTCATTAATTTAGAAATAAAACCCCCCTTTTTGTCTTTTGTTTTCTAAGGAAATAGTTGACTAAATAATAGTAATAATAGAATAAAGTTAAGTCTGAACAATTTTCCTTGTGGATCGACCCCAACGTCATTAATTGGGTTGCTTACTTGATACGACTGTTTTACTTCTTATTTGAGAAGTGCGTTTGAGCGTATCAAATTTTGGCGCCGCTGCCGGGGAAAGTAGCTTTTAGATTAACTTAAACTTATTACTAAAGTTTAGTCAATATTTTCTTTGTTTTACTTTTCTATTGATTTTTATTCTTGCAGATTTAACTTCCTTGTATACCAAATACACAGAGAGGAAGAGAACCTTTGCTTCTCTACGACCACGAATTAGAGCGTAGACTATGCACTATGAATCGAAACTTGGTTATTAACGATGATGATCTAGACTAGAACATCCCAACTCCAATTGATGTTCATGGTCAATTATTACCTGATGATCCTGGTGAAAATCAACTAAGGGAACAAAATACCGCTCCACGTCCTCAAGAATACTACAGAGGTTATGATAATATTTCAGACTCTGATGGGTCACTTGTCTTGCCCCCTCTACCAGAAGGCCACACCTATGTTGTAACTAGTAGTCTGATGCAAAAGTTCACTGTTAGAGGTTTGTTTTCAGGGCTACCTTCTGAGGACCCACATGACCACATATCTAAGGTAAGGGCACCGTGTAAAAGTTGTGTAGAAAGGCCTTATTTGAATTTGGATGTAATAGGTATAAGAGTATTTCCTCTCTCACTGATGAATTAGGCTGCTATTTGGTTCACTCAGCTCCCTTATAACTCAATTTTCACTAAGAACCAACTAAGGGACGTTTTCTTAGCACGTTATTACCAGATCTCCAAGAAACTATATCACAAAGACAGTGACAACTTTGTGGCACTACTAGGAGAGTCAGTTAGCAGTTCTTGGGATAGATTCACTTCATTGTTGAGAAGTGTCCCCAATCACCGCATAGATGATGAGTCACCGAAGGAATACTTCTATCGTGTACAGGATGATATAATAAAGCGGTATTGGATACTATAGAGGGTTGTTCTTATAGGGAGTGTCCTTATGTCGAGATTGCCAAAAGGTTAGAGAAAATCTCCCGGAATAATAAAGCTTGGAGAACTAGGAAGTCAGATACTGGAATAAATACCTTCGCAGTGCAATCCACACACAACCCAGCCACAGATGAGATTCGTGAAGAGATGACTCAGATGAGAACGGAGCTTGGGTTTGTATTAAAACATATCAATGGGGTGCAAAAAAGATAAATGCATTGAACTACTTGCCTAAACCACCACCACCAAATGATGAATATTATGAGGACGAGGATTCCTATGCGGTAAATGAGCAGACGGGGGGTTTCTGACCGAATGCCCATGGCTCAAATCAGGAGAATTGGCGCCAAGGTCAAGGAAACAAAGGTCGGAACTATGGTAACTATAACCGTGAGGGTAATTATGTCCGAGATTGAAATTACAACTGCGACAACAACTTCAATAGGGGTAACTATGGTAACAAAAATGATAGGAATGAGCCCTATGTTCCTCCTCAAAATCGTGAAGTTGCTCCTAGGGATGGTGGAGGTTCGATGCTAGTGACGAGCACATTAAAGAGTTAAGGAGTGATTTAGCGAGTATTGGGCAGAAAGTCGATTCACACGCAATATCGATTAAGCAACTTAAGTTGCAAATGGCCCAATTATCTGCGATTGTGTACACACGGCAATCGGGCACTCTTCTTAGCAACATTGTCTAAAATCTGAAAAATGATGGGCACTGTATGACAATTACTACTCGGGGTGGTAAGCAAACCATTGACCCACCTATGCCCTCTAATGAGGAAAAGGTGATAAAAGATAATGATAAAGTGGTAAAGGTTAGTGGTGAGGTAGAAAATAACACTGGAAAAGATGCTGAAGTGCCTAAAAAGGTAACTCCCATGCCTAGACCACCACCCGCCTTTCCTCAAATATTAGTCAGAAAGACCGAGAATGGTAAATATCGGCGTTTTATAATAATGTTGAAGCGGCTTTCTATCAATGTCTCTTTGGTAGAAGATCTAGAACAAATGCGCGGATATGCCAAGTTTATGAAAGATCTGGTTAAAAAGAAAACATCAATCACTTTTGAGGATGATGATAGAATGCAGCATTGTAGTGCTATTGCTACAAGATCTCTAGTACAAAAGAAAGAAGATTCGGGTGCGTTCAAATAATCCTTGTACAATCTGGTTATTATATTTTGCAAAAGGTTATGTGATCTGGGGGCAAGCATAAATCTCATGCCCCTCTCGATTTACAAGAAGTTTGGTTTGGGTGATCCAAGGCCCACTGCGATGCGACTACTGATGGTCGATCGAACAGTAAAAAGGCCTATAGAGATACTCCATGATGTGCTAGTAAAAGTGGAGTCTTTCATATTTCCAGCAAATTTTGTTATTGTTGATTGTGAAGTCGATTTTGAAGTGCCTATCATTCTTGGGAGGCCATTCCTTACTACGGGTAGAGCCTTAGTTGATATGGAAAAGGGTAGATGAAATTTCGGTTGAACAATGAAGAAGTGACCTTCAACATTTGTACGTCCATGAGGCAGAGTGGTGAGCTCCAATCGGTATCTAATATATCCTACAAAGTTGGTAAGTCATGCGAGAAACAAATAGAAGAACGTCTAAGTGTAGAAGCATTAGTGGCAGTGTCAATGAATTTTGATAACGATTGCATTGAAGAGTATGGGTAATTAGTCGCAGCTCTTGATCGTGGTGATGTTCGATTTAAAACAAAGAAATATGAGTTAGACATGAAGAATCGTGAGTCTGCACCCGCGAAACCATCTATAGAGGAGGCACCAAAGTTAGAACTAAAAGATCCCCACCTCATCTCAGGTATGAATTCTTAGGAAATGGTGACACTTTGGCGGTAATCATTGCATCATACCTGAATGAACAACAAGTTGAGAGTTTGGTGAAAGTGCTGAAAAGGTTCAAAAGAGCTACTAGGTGGAATGTTGCAGACATTATTGTGATCCCTCCTGGTATTTGTTCTAATAAAATGCAACTCATACCCGATCATATGCAAAGTATTGATCATTAGAGACGCTTAATTACACCTATACAAGAGGTCGTGAAGAAGGAAATCGTTAAACAGTTGGATGCCGGAGTAATATATCCGATCGCCGATCGTAGTTAGGTATGCCCTGTTAAGTGTGTACCTAAGAAAAGGGAATGATTGTGGTCCCCAATGAGAAAAATGAACTTGTTCCAATGAGATAAGTTATTGGATGGAGGGTGTGTTTGGATTACCGTAAAATAACAGAAAACCAAATGAATTAATCCCGTATTGATCCAAATGATTTGAGCCTAAAAACAGATCTTTCTTTTTCACCCCAACTGATATTCTCTGGGAAAAATGTGTTGGTCCTGGTCCCTCCTTGGACATGTGTATATCAGTTTATGCCGAAAGCATAAGTTGAGAGTGGATAATGCAGAAAACAACCTTGTCGTGGCCCTTACCCAACCGTGGGTATTGTGAACCTTGACTCATGGAAAAGTCATGAGTTGAGGGTGGTTGTTATAAGGAATACTCTGGAAAGTGGGGATGAAAGAATGAAGAGAAAGAAAGAACAAAATAGAAGTGATTAAAAAAAAAGGAAAGTCACTTACACATAAGTATAAGAAAGGGAAAACAGCAAGATAAAAAGAAAATTGAGAAATTGAGCGAAATAAAATGATAAAAAGGTGGTACGTTTAGCCGATATGTCAAGGAGGTCAACAAGTCACTAAATTATACCTAAATATACCCTACATGACCCTGAGCCTATGTTACAAGATAAGAAATTCCTATCGTGATCCTAAGCATTGTATGACGAACTTAAAGCAGTGGAAATAAGGGCAAGCTTATGGCAATATGTATTAATGAGATGTGAATTTGTTCTGAGCCTTAGTGTTGAAAAGTAATCCTTATACTCGAACTGAAATCATTGTGTGAAAAATGAGGATGTTGTTTTGAAGTGAGGACACTAGTTGCAATACCGGAAATATTAGCACCTCGGTGAGAAATTGAAGAGGATATGTGTGTGCGTGGTGAGTCTGTGTCATGGTCTGGTTCCACATAATTCAAGCCTAATAGTGATAACATGCATAAAAATGACGATAATGATCGAGATTGATAGACAAATGATTCCGAAAGCTAAAATATGGATACTCTTGTACAAAGATTTTGTAGTGAGTCATAGTGCGTCGCTTGAGGACAAACAAAGAATTTATGTTGAGGGTGTTGATGTACCGTGGTTTCACGGTATTTTTAATGTTTTTTCCTTAAGTTTAGTGTGTGTCCAAAATCCTTTTTGTATTGATTTTTATGTAAGTTTCTCCTTATTTGCAAGACATCTGTCCAAAGATGAACGTGGAAGTTGTTTAGCGCAAAATGTAGAAGAGACCATCTACAAAGCTTATGACGGTCCGTCGAGTCTGTGACGGTCCGTAGGTGGCATCGTAGTGAGAAGAGAAGCTGTTGAAGGAAGACAGGGAAGTCTGACCTAGTGTGGGATTACGGAAGTCCATGACGGACCGTCATAGCCACAACTGCCCGTCCTGCTGATTTGTCGTAATGATTAGAGAGTAGTCCCATAACCCAAGTTCCAAGAAGTTAAAGTATTATGAAACGGAGACCCTCGACGGACCGTCATGCTTGGAACGGTCCGTCATACCTGTTCATTGAGGGAAATCAAGAAAGCAGCAGAAGAATTTGTGAAGTATGGGACGACGCAGGCCATGACGGCCCGTCATGACCACTACAGTCTGTCACGAGGTCCGTCGACTCTGATGCGTTTGGATAGATTTTCAGTAATTAGAATCCTTTTTTATTAGGTTTTTGTTTATATTATAAATAGTTCGAAAAACCTCATTTTGGGGGGAGACTTTTCGAGTAAGATTTTTCGATAATTTTTAGTTCTCTTGTTCAAGTATTGAAGAATTAATTTCAGTAATTGATACATTTTTTCTGAAGTTGATTGTTGGTGTTTTTGTTGATTAATCAAGTTAATTTCAGGATTTTATTATTTCTCATTAAAGTAAGTGCATGAATTCTTATATTAAATATATGAATAGTGTGATTATGACCATGGATAACTAAACTTCATAACTAGGGTTGTGGGAACCATGGGTGAATAATGAGGTAAAATCTAACTAGAATAACAATTCTAGAATAGTGTCTTGCATGTATTGATAATTCTTTCCTTTAGAAGTCTTTTTAACGGATGGCCAACGTTAGAACTTGCCTTAATACTACTTGCCGGACCAAGGAGGTAGATAATAGGAAAAGAATTATCAACATAGATTTAGTCTAGACTATCTAATAGGCTACTGTCGGTTGGTATGAGGTAATAACTTAGTCAAATATCGAATACAATGCTTAATATGAGGTAAAGGTAAGGGTTAGTATAACAACACACGTAGTTGGACCAAGGTGCGAAGTGAAATTTTCTAGATGTCGGATCAAGGATTTAGAGATACATCACTTATCACTTTACATGCAAGATAGTAGGAAAGAATTGTTATAGTTAGAATTATCAAGTTAGGAACATGTGGGGAACACTTAAGCCCTAGTTACTTTTATTAATTGATTAAGCTCCGTGATTTCAATCTATTAGTGTTTACTTTAATTTAGTTAATTATTTTTATAAATTTAGAAATAAAAACCCTTTTTTTTGTCTTTTGTTTTCTAGGGAAATAGTTGACTAAATAATAGTAATAATAGAATAAAGTTAAGTCTAAAATATTTTCCTCGTGGGATCGATCCCAACCTCATTAGTTGGGTTCTTTACATGATACAACCGCTTTACTTCTTATTTGAGAAGTAAGTTTGAGCGTATCAATTGACTGTAAGGAATAATTTGACCTTTTCCTCGATACTACTGGTTAAATAATAGATTTCCTCCAATGTAGGTGTTAGTTCAAATTCTTTGAACGTGAACACAACACGGTCTAGATCCCAAATACACAATCAATGCTCTAATCACATGTTTTTCTGGGTTAACCTTGAATAACCTTCTTGCAATTACTAGTTTTTCACTGGGAGTAAAATTTTCCAACCAGGTATCCAATTTGTATGGAAAACCCTCGACCATCCTAATTTTGAGAACTTGGGGGACTGAATCCATCCTACAGATCAAAATAAAATGAACATATAATTTCCAAAATCACTATGTCAAATTTAGTATTTGATTCGGCTATCATAATCACATTGCAGAAAACATGCTCGTCGGTCATTGGGTCGCGAAATTTCAACATAAGGGTGGACTTCTTAAATGTTGAATCGATAACCAAGAATGATCCACGTAAGGCATGTGCATGCATGACTTAAATTGAGGTGTGCTTTAACTCTATCTTATGTTTTCTAAGATATGGCTTTCTAGACACAAGGTACCTGGGTGGACAACTCGAGTGAGGAGGCTACGCGGTCACACGGAAAAAATATACGAACACCCCGCACATAAGTCAACTCCTAACTTTGGTAATTTTGAAAGAAGTTTGCTAGTGCGCAAAGAACGCCTCACGTGTATGTGTGATAGTGTGACTTTCCAAGAAGTGGAGAAATATGAACGGAATGACAGTTTAAAAAGTAGTAACAAATAAATAATTTATATAAAGAAGTAAAAACAAACAATTTGTATCACATAAGCATGATAAACAAAGCATTAGATATGCATAATAACACAAGCAAATAATATGATACAAACAAATGCTAAAAATTTGATTAATCAACCTAAGTCTATTATGGTTAGAACCTACTAAATCATCAGTAGAATCGTTATTTCTGTTATGCCGTAATTTTACTATCTTAAGCAAAATCACTTTTGAAATGTTGTAAGTATAAAACAAGTTAAGAAAAATACTTAGAAGAGAGTCACCACTTAATTTTAAAAAAAAAAATTAAGAAAACTTAATTTAAAAAAGATTTTAACATATTAAATCTTTATAAACTTGGAGAACATGGGTAAGAAGTTCTTATTTACGCTTTAAGAAGGTTTTTAAGGCATTTGAAGCGTCCACTAACACACGGTTATCCTATGACTTAGATTAAATATATTTTAACATAAAAATATATTAATTTAAAATTTTTTATTGACTTGAGAAAATAATTAAATAAATGACCCATTTATTTATTTTATTATTCCAATATTTTTAGAGAAAGGGATCTAAAATTAAACATTCTAATTTTATTTAAGTCATTAGCTTTTAACAAGAACTAGGTTAACTAAAATTTATTTGAAACATATTTTAAAATTACAATCTAAACCAAATCGGTCAATTAAAACATGTAAACTATTTTTCGTTAATCGAAAAAAAAAATTTGACTAAATTATTCAATTAAAGTATATGAATTGATAAAAAAAAATGAAATTTTACTACACTAAACTAACATAAAGAATATAGTTCATCTTTTGGGGATTTGATTAAGTTAAAACCAATACAAACAAAGCCAAAGTTAATAAAAACAAACAATAAATGATCACAATTAAATAATTTAGGAGAGTTGAGGAGAAATTGAACTTAGATCCTTCGTGGGCCAAAATCATTGTTGATATTTAGCACTTGGCTCAATTCCCCTTTTGTATACATCCGATGTATATCGGCGTATATCAAGTGTATACAAACTCATTTTTCTACCTTCAAACCTGTAGCAGTTCCATGTTAATGTGTTTCAGCTTTCCTTTACTTTGCATTAGTTTCCAAAATTTGAAAATATTGACTAAAATAAGCAAACACCCCGGAAGGAACCAAAGAAGAGGATAAGTTAAGCACGTGTTGAAGCTACACTCAAATCCCATAAGTAATAATATTCTAACAAACCAAACAGAGAAGTGAATACAGTAGGCAAATGATCAATCAAAACTGAGAAGTAACTCATGCTAAACTTGATGTAAATCATGCTCTATGTCTCATAACTCACATAATAAAAGCATATATTTGGTTAGAAATGAAAAAGACATTCATAAGCAAGAAAGGATATTCTAGCTTTGGAAGTTTTTATGTATGCTTGACTAACCTCAAGTTCCAACACCAAGAACAAGTGACATAAAAGTTATCACACTCAAGAATAACTCCATCTTCTCAATTATTATGTAGATCAATAAAACACACATTATATAACTTCACTTATAGAAAGAGGACTACAACAGACATACCCGAAGTATTGGTTAGGAAATCTTGTGGCTTTTATGTGATAAAAAACACACTGTTTATTGCAAGACCAGAAGACTTTAACACGAAAACACCAAACAACCTTACTAAAGAGATTCTTAGGTTTACCAAGAAGAGATAAATTAGAAATCCTACTCAAAACGACAACATAAATTTTGGACGGCTATACAACTCAAAACAGTCACAAAATCAAAGATGAACTGCAACCTAATATTCATATTTAGGCTAAATAGAATCAGACTTTAAACTCAACCGAAATAGAAACACAAGCTGAAATTAGAGAAACTAAACAGTAAACAGAATACGAGCTTTCCAGAATGCAACATATTAACATGGACATCAACAACACTTAGTAATAAAGAGAAAAACAAATCAGGCTAAACCTTCCACAAAATCAGATTGTAGAACATAAAATAATTGAAATTTTACTCCCAAAAAAAGCATGGGAGATCGAATCCAAAGAAAACGACAATTGTAAATAACTAATAGTCCAGTTACAATTATATAAGACACTTTTACAATGGGAAATAGAGGGTTAAAGCTGTTGCACATCAAAAGAAAAAACCCACTGGATAATATAAAAAAAAATCAAGATGCTAAAAAAACAAATCTAAGAAAAAAGTCATCATTTTCAGTGTAGGACTTAAGAAATAAAGCATATCTTAAACCTTAATGTAAATAGTAAATAATCATCAAGTGACGAACATGCTTAAAGTTTCCTAGTGGGAACAACAACAGCCTCATACAATTTATTGTAGATAAGTAAATAATATAAATAATTCACTATACTGAAAGAACTAAATCATCAGACAAGGACAATACTAAAATAACAAATCAAACTAAACTCAATCTTCAAATGAAGCAAGTAGCATATCTACCAGCAAAGCAAACAACAAATTCAACTAAGCAAATAAACTGATTTACCTTTCCCAGAGCAGCGATTAAGACAACGAGCATGAATGAGCTATTTGACCAGGGCACAAGGAAATCCGAAATTCAAAACAACAAACCCAAAAACTCTAGTTACAAAATACTATTATACTATAATTCAATCTCCAAAAACTATATTGTGAACTACTTTTTCAAATATGACCTCAAAATCCATTTTTTTTCTCCCTCTCACTAAACACTTAAGACACAGGGCTATTAATATGGAAAGATGAGATGATTTGGGGGAGGGGGGCAAAATCGTTAATCAAAATATTATATAGAAGAGATATTGAAGACTTCTAAAAAAAAAAAGGACAACGATTTGCATAGTAGTTGGAAGAGTGTACTGATTTCGCGTGATTTTCTACTGCTGCCCATGATTTCCGCTGCAATAAAGTAAAAACAGGGTCGATGTTCGCAGCACGTTGGGAGGAAGAAGAAGCAGAGTGGGGTCGGTCGGGTTTAAGATTGTATTGTTTTATGTATTGCTGATCAATATAATCTTGGGATAAAGTTTGGAGGAAGATGGTTGGCTCGAAGTATTTGAAAGATGAGTTGGGTCAGCTGGAAGTGAATATGAAAGGGAAAATGGGCTGCTTTGATGAGTAAGTGGGTCAAAAACTTTGAAATGATCAATTGAATTTCACTATAGCCAATCAAAATTAATAACTTAGTCGAATTAACTAAATTAGTAAATTCGATTAATGATTAAATGGGATGAATTTAATATAACTAATCGATGAACTTCTAAATCTTAACATAATAAAATAATTAACTCGATTATAAACTATTAAGTCAAAAAATATATATTATTAATATTTAATTAAAAAAATCTTTTTGAGATGATTTTCAAATATTCATGAAATGTAGTAAATAAATATACAAAATTATTAGAATATACAGAATATCTTTAAAATTATAAAACGACGAAATGACTAAAAATGGCTTGTAAAATAGTTTAAATTTTATAAAGTTGATTATTCAAATCGTAGAAAATTTAAGCAGCTCTATAATTAATTTATATAGTGGAAGACCAAAATTGGGTGTCAACAATCCTTACAATCATCAATCCACTTAATGCATTTACAAAGTCGTTTTCTTTGTAACTAACTGTCCACTTATCAACTTCTAATTGGAAACTTAACAACAACCTTCTCGACTAATGAATCTATACACAGCTATCAACTAACTATTCCTTCATTTCTACATTCCCTCTTAAATGTTTTTCATTCCTAACTTGACCAGTAACGCAACATGTTGTTGACGACCCAAAACTTTGGTAAACATATTTGTTGGTTTTTCCTTGCTTGCAACATAATTAGTTCTTTAATTTCCTACAATTTTCCCTTATAAAATTACAGTCAATCTTAGTGTGCTTTGTTCTTTAATCATATATGAGACTGACTGCTATTTATAATGCAACTTTATTATCAAAATATAGATCAATTGGAAATTGCACCTTCACCTATCCTTTTAACAAAGTCAACTCAACTATTGTTTGAGCTATGGACCTATATTCTTCCTCAATAGAACTTAGATAGTGTTTTGTTTCTTAGCTTTCCAATATATGAGAGATGTTCCAAATTTGATACAAAAATCGGAGACAGACCTTATAAACATAGGACAAGAAGCCTAGTAAGAGTCACAATATGCTTCTATCTTATCATTCCCTTTACTAGATATTAAGAGACCAAGCGCAGGCTGCCTCTTGATATACTTCACCACATGCAAAACAGCTACATCATCATTAGATCATGATATTAACCCGTATATATCTTATTAGTTTTGAAATGTAGATAGCGTTGGTACAATCTTAACCAAGCACATGAAAAAATCTCGACTGTCATAATTATCTATATGTTTTTATCAACAATGAAAATACTCAATTATCCAAATTTTACAACGGTAAGAAAGTACAAATTGATACTTTTAAACGCTAACGTTTACTTTTTTACTGTATAAAAATAAGAATTCATGAACTTTTCCATCCTATTCTATTTTATAATACTTAAACATATCTTTTTATTATGTCTCAAGCATCTCAAACATTCAATGCAAAAAAATCTTTCATTTGTTGTTGTGGTAATTTAGTTATGTTGAGGACATCACACACTGATGTCGATAATTCTTTAACTAAGCAATTGGTGCATGCTCATTTTTAAGTGGCTTGAAATGATTCATCAATGAGCAACTCATAAAAATTGAGTCTAGAACTCGAGACATCAAATTTTCAAGGCGTTACCGAAATTCAAATCTTACAAAGACTTAGAAACTCCGAAGAACATAGGGATTTCCTATTGAGTTTATTCAAAGAGGCCGAAGAGCAGAGAGACCACTTTAAAGGATTGCTAAAAGACATCGAAAAAGATAGGAATCAACTAAAACAAAAGTTGATAATGTCTGAAGAAAAAGAGAAATACCTAAAAATTATGTAGTATAATTTGTTGTTAGTGATTGTTTTTTGGAAATGTGTAACAAGGATGTAGTAGAGTACAATCTTATATCTTTTACTTATGTAGTCGTACAATCTATTGATAAAATGAAGTCTTCTTGGAATTGGTAGTACAATGCATTACATATAGAATTTAAAATCCATAACTAGAAACAATATCAATAAAAAAAATAACATTTACATGATCCAACTGTTTTAATAATCAACCACCAAACTCAACCATTTAAAAAACCACCTGTCTATTAAGATTTGATAATGGCTCCCATAGGAGTTTTGTGTCGAGATCTATGGATGACACCGTTGTTGAAAGTGAAAAAATCTACAGAAATTGATTTATAACAAATGAGAGAGTGTGGAAAGATTTCTTCTTCTTATTATTTTTTTAGCTCTTAAACGATCAATTTATTTATTTTGTTGTCCTTCCTTTTATTTAAGAAATTAATGTGGTCCTTCCTCCAACAATAAAGTTACTAACTATTCATATAATTATTGAATAACAAGTAATTTCTTGAGTTATTATTTCATGATTCTTATTCTATTTTTAAAGTGAAATAAGAATAAGGGGAACTTTCGCATATAGCTATTCAAAAATAATTTAATTACGCTTTGTCATAAATTTGCTAGTTACAATTCATAGCTTCATGTTATAGAGAGGAGGTGATGAGAGAGATTGGGAGAGACAGGAGAGAAGTGATGGAGAGAGACAAATTGTATATGTATTTTCGTCAAATTGTATATCTATATGTCAAATAATTGTATATATTTAACTGATATACATATGTGTTTGTATATCCGGCGAGCGAGATTGAGAAAGGGAGGAGAGCGAAAAGCGAGAGAAGATAGTGAGTGGATAGAGAAGAACTATATATATGTGTTATACATATGTATTTGTAAATCTGGTGAGAGAGATTGTGAGAGGGAGGAGAGAGGAAGGCGAGATTGAGAGAGAGAGAGAAGAGACGAACGAGAAAGGTCAGAGAGTGAAGAAATGCTATTGTATTTGTATATATGTCATATAATTGTATATATATATGTATAATTTGTATTTATATATGTATAAAAAAGGACAAGTTATGTAATTATAACTAAAATAAAGTTAGGAGCCGTAATTAATTCAAACTATGACTATATCAGTTAACTAACTAGTATATGTGTATTTTTTTGCGTAATTTCCCAAAAAATAATACTACACTCCTCCGATAATTAATTTGGGGATAATGTATGTGTCACGCCCTGAGCTACACCCGAGATGCGGACACGAACCTAGGACCTCAAGTGATCCCAAGTTAACCCTGCTGGCATGATCATGAGCATACTAAAGATAATAAACTGATGCAGAAGCTAAATTATAACTTATAGTGAAAAGATGGGGAATACCCATATTCTATAACTGAGATATTTGAAAACAATGAGTTTAATACAAATGAAATATTAACTCAAGACAAAGCTGAAACTAACTATGTCTGAAAGAAGCCTCTAAACTTGACTAGAAATACAGGGACAAGCCCCCAACTAAATCTAGCAAAAACTGAAACTAAATGACTAAAAACTGAAATGACACTTATGACTGTTGTCCTCGGAGAATGAGGACTCACCACTGAATCTGATGAACTAGAGATCGGAAATCGATCTATGCATGATCTAGATGGTGAGAAGCTGAACCTACATCATGAGAAGATGTAGCGCACGTATGCGCCAGTACATGAAAGGTACTGAGCATGTAGGCTAGAGTAAAGCTGAAATAAAACATAACTGAAAAGCATAATAGCAAGTATAATAGTCTGACATGATAAACTGAATTCTAAGCTAATTGGATGTAATGACCAATTTATAACATGCTGAAACTAAATACTGAATATACTCTTAAATGGTCCATGAAGAGAGTCTGGCTGCTCTGTGGGAGATACTAATAACTGATAATAAAATCGCATAAGCTAAATGTGGAATCTGATGTATATGCCCCATCCAGAGGACCCAATATACCCTGTCAGAGGTATAAAGGCATGCTTGTGTAACGACCTGTTTAGTCGTTTTGAGCAGCAGATTTTATTTCTGGAAAACTGGCTGAAACGACGAACCCCACGATGGACCGTCATGGACACGACGGACCGTCGCAGGGTCTCGTTTCAAAACACTTAGAAATTCTGAAATTTGGGTACTGAAATCGACTCTCTGAACTTCGTGACGACATGGCAGGACGGACCTTCACAGACCCTTTGGTGGAAATTGGGTCTCTGAACTTTGCGACGACCTGCAGGACGGACCGTCGCAGGCACGACGGGCCGTCACAGGTTGCGTAATCCCAATCTGGGTCGGATTTCTTTACACGTTTTAAGGGACATTTTTGACTATTCCGGCTTTAATTATAAAGTTAGTGGGTTAATGTTAATAAGTCATTTACTTGGGGGTTAAAAGAGGTAACCTTGAGTTAATTAGTGGGGTATTATTTTCATCTTTTATACTTAATTATATACTAATTAGGGTAAAAGAAAGAGGGTTTGAATAAGAAAAATAGAAAGAACAAAGAGAAAGAGAGGGAATCGAACGAGAAGAGAGAAACACAAAGCTTCGGGGAATTTGCTTGCTTGATCACTAATCTTCGGTGGAGGTAGGTTATGGTTTTCACACTACTCGTAGTAAACTCTTAATAGTGAATGATATGTGTTAGTAGTATTGTAAACCCTTCTATATGCTTAATTGTATGCTTGCATGAATATGATTATGTAATTGTGAATAAATAAGCATGATGAAGCTATTGAATCCCAAATCTTGAAAAGAAACCCTAATATACTTTGTTAATGATGATGCCTTGGTATAAAAGAAGGCTTGATGAACGAAAGTGGTGAGATTAGGGGATCGGGTGCCACGTTCCAGTACCAGGATAGAAATAGAGGATCGGGTGCCACGTTCCGGTACTAGGATAGAAATAGAGGATCGGGTGCCACGTTCCGGTACCAGGATAGAAATAGAGGATCGGGTGCCACGTTCTGGTACCAGGATAGAATGAGGATCGAAGTGTCACGTTCCGACACCAGGATAGTATATGGATCGGGTGCCACGTTTCGGTACCAGGATAGAATGAGGATCGGAGTGTCACGTTCCGACACCAGGATAGTATATGGATCGGGTGCCACGTTCCGGTACCAGGATAGTATATGAGGATCGTAGTGCCACGTTCCGGCACCAGGATAGTATATGGAGCGGAGTGTCACGTACCGACACAAGAGGAAGAAAGATAATGAATCTTGAAAGATGTAAATATACTCAATCTAATGAACCTAATTCCCAAATGAGTATGTTATTGAGGCTTGAGTCCTCATGGATGAACTTGGTAGTACTTATTGATGATTATAGTACTTGTTATTGCTACATGTTGAGTATTATAGTTGATTTATGATATTAACTGATATATACTGTTTTCTATTTTGAGTTGGCCGATGATATCTACTCAGTACCTGTGTTTTGTACTGACCCCTACTTTTATGTTTTCTTCTTTGATATTTGTGGAGTGCAGCAAACGTGCTGTCGTCTTCAACTCAACCGCAATTCTAGCCAGTCTTCGTCACATCGGATCTTCAGGGTGAGCTAATGCTTCTAGCTTGGACTGGATCTTCTTCCTCCTGTCTTGATGCCTTGAAGTTCCGGCATGGACTAGCTTTTACTTGTTTTAGCTTCTTAGAATACTCTTAGTTTAGTAATTTGATCATAGATGTTCTTGTGGTGATGACTTCCAGATTTTGGGGAATAATAGATGTTGAATTTTAGAAGTTATTGAATTGGTTTTATTAATGAGTTAAGTCTTCCGCATTATTTTCTGTTGATGTTATATTGAAATGTTAGAGTTTAGATTGGTCGGTTCGCTCGCACAGGAGGGTAACTGTGGGTGCCAGTCGCAGTTTTGGGTCGTGACAAACTTGGTATCAGAGCATTAGGTTCGTTGGTCTCATCACACAAGAACGAGTATAGTAGAGTCTTAAGGAACGGTAGGGGGACGCCTTTACTTTTCTTTGAGAGGCTATAAGACTTTAGGAAAATTCCATTCTTTCATTCTTTCTTTCGTGCTATTACTTATATCTAATTGGTATCTAGGTGATACAAATTGGTATCGACCATCTTCACTCTTTTCGCAGATGGTTCGAACTAGAGCAACGACTGCACCAACACCAACACCGGCAATACAAGAAACGTGTGAGCCAGCCACTGGGGCTGTGGCTCGAGGAAGAGCAGTGGCAAGAGGCCGTGGTAGAGGTCGTGGGAGGACGTCCTCTAGAGGAAGAGGACAAGCGCCTAGCCCACCAGGTACTAGGGTGGTGACTCCTCCACCGACTGAAGAAGTGATAAGAGAGGGTGAGGAAGGGGAGAATGAACAAGTGCAAAATGAGAAATTGCCACCCCAACCTACCCCAGAGATGATCAATCAGGTTCTTGCTTATCTTAGCGGGTTAACTGATCAGGGTCAGGCACCTCCAGTGTTTTCTGCACCAACACCTCCGATTTCAGAGGTACGACATGCCGCTGTTGGGGCTCCCCGTATGGATGCCTCATTGGAAATAGGCACGTTTCCTCGTCTGACTACAGGGCCTATAATGACAAATGATCAGCATGAACTTTTCAGTAAGTTCTTGAAATTGAAACCTCCAGTCTTCAAGGGTGCTGAATCTGAGGATGCTTACGATTTTCTGGTGTATAGTAGAACGGTTTGGTGTGGAGTTCGTGAGTTATCAGTTTCAAGGGAACGCCAAAATGTGGTGGCAGTCACATGTTGAGTGTCAACCAACAGAGGCACCACCTATGACTTGGGCTTCATTCTCTAGTTTGTTTATGGAGAAGTATATCCCCCGGACTTTGAGGGATAGGAAAAGAGATGAGTTCTTGAGCCTAGAGCAAGGTAGGATGTCGGTTACTGCATATGAGGCTAAGTTTCGCGCACTATCCAGATATGCCACCAAACTTTGTTTCAGTCCACAAGAGCGGATTCGCCGTTTTGTGAAGGGGTTGAGGTTAGAGTTGCGGATTTCAGCCTTACAGGTAGCGGCTACAGCGAAATCCTTTCAGGAAGTGGTAGACTTCGTAATAGAGGTGGAAGGAGTAAAGCCAGATGACTTCACCATGGCGTCGACATCAAAGAGGTTTCGAAAGGGAGGTGAGTTTAATGGTTCTTATTCTAGAGGACATGGTTCTGGAGGTTACTCAGTCCGACCAATTCAGTCTTCACTACAAACTGTAGTTGGGGGTCCACCTCAGACCGGTCAACACTTCTCTGAGAGGCCGATGCTTGAATCCAGAGAATGTTATGGATGTGGGGAGACTGGACACATTAAGAGGTATTGCCCAAAACAGAGTTACCGACCTCCAATGGTTAGAGGTAGAGGTGGTTATGGAAGAGGCCGTCATTCTGGAGGACGCAGTGGTCGAGGTAATGGTGGGCACCAAAATGGCCGGGGTGATGGCAAACTGGAGCCACTACATCACAACATGGTAGGGGCAACGGGCAAACAAACGAAAGGGCCCATTGTTATGCCTTCCCTGGGAGATCGGAGGCGGAGACATCTGATGCTGTTATCACAGGTAATCTTCTAGTTTGTGATTGCATGGCTTCTGTATTGTTTGATCCTGGATCCACATTTTCTTATGTATCTTCCTCATTTGCTAATGGTCTAAATTTACATTGTGAATTACTTGATATGCCTATTCGTGTTTCTACTCCGGTGGGTGAGTCCGTGATAGTTGAAAAGGTATATAGGTCTTGTTTGGTGAATTTTGTGGGGAGCAACACTTATGTAGATTTGGTTATCTTAGAAATGGTTGACTTTGATGTAATTCTGGGTATGACTTGGCTTTCTCCGAATTTTGCGATTTCGGATTGTAATGCAAAAACGGTGACATTAGCCAAGCCTGGGACAGATCCGTTAGTGTGGGAGGGCGACTACACTTCCAATCCGGTTCGTATCGTGTCCTTTCTTCGTGCTAAGAAGATGGTTAGTAAGGGTTGTTTAGCCTTCTTGGCACATCTCAGGGATGACACTACCCAAGTACCTTCAATCGAAACGGTTTCGGTAGTCCGTGAGATTTTGGATGTGTTCCCTGCAGATCTTCCTGGTATGCCACCGGATAGGGATATTGACTTCTGTATTGATCTTGAACCGGGTACTCGCCCCATTTCTATACCCCCTTATAGAATGGCTCCCGCGGAGTTAAGAGAGTTAAAGGCACAACTTCAAGAGTTTTTGAGCAAAGGCTTTATTAGACCAAGTGCATATCCTTGGGGTGCTCCGGTTTTGTTTTTGAAGAAGAAGGATGGGAGTTTTCGGATGTGCATAGACTATAGACAACTGAACAAGGTAACTATTAAGAACAAGTATTCTCTTCCTCGCATTGATGACTTGTTCGATCAGTTACAAGGTGCTTGTGTCTTCTCTAAGATTGACTTGAGATCCGGTTATCATCAATTAAAAATACGGGTAACGGATGTGCCAAAGACTGCTTTTCAAACCAGGTATGGGGACTACGAATTTGTAGTGATGTCTTTTGGTCTTACGAATGCCCCTGCTGCGTTCATGAGCTTGATGAACGTGATTTTTAAGCCATATCTGGATCTCTTTGTGATCGTATTTATTGACGATATACTGATATACTCTAAAAGTAAGAAGGAACATGAGGAGCATTTGAGAATTGAATTGGAAATGTTGAGGGAGAAAAAGCTTTATGCCAAGTTCTGTAAGTGTGAGTTTTGGCTAGATGCAGTGTCCTTCTTGGGGCACGTGGTTTCTAAGGATGGAGTGATAGTAGATCCTTCTAAGATTGAGACAGTGAAGAATTGGGTAAGACCTACTAATGTGTCAGAAATAAGGAGCTTTGTTGGGTTAGCTAGTTACTACCGCCGATTTGTCAAGGGATTCTCTTCTATTGCTTCTCGATTGACGAAGTTGACTAAGCAGAATGTTCCATTTGTATGTTCGGATGAGTGCGAAGAAAGCTTTCAGAAACTCAAGACTTTGTTGACTACCGCACCTATCCTTACCTTGCCAGTAGAGGGTAAGAACTTCATTGTTTATTTTGATGCATCCTATACTGGGTTGGGTGCAGTGCTAATGCAAGAGAAGAAGGTGATTGCTTACGCTTCAAGACAATTAAAGGTGCATGAACATAACTATCCGACCCATGATTTGGAATTGGCCGCGGTAGTATTTGCATTAAAGCAATGGAGGCACTATTTATATGGGGTTAAGTGTGAAGTCTATACGGATCATCGTAGCCTACAGTATGTCTTTACTCAGAAAGATTTGAACTTGAGACAAAGGAGATGGATGGAACTACTGAAGGACTACGATATCACTATTTTGTATCATCCGGGAAAGACGAATGTTGTGGCGGATGCTTTAAGTAGAAAGGCGGGAAGTATGGGAAGTCTAGCTCACTTGCAAGCTTCTAGACGCCCATTGGCTAGAGAAGTTCAGATTCTGGCTAATGACCTTATGAGATTAGAAGTAAATGAGAAGGGAGGATTTTTGGCTTGCGTGGAGTCAAGATCTTCCTTCCTTGACAAGATTAAGGGAAGGCAGTTTAATGATGAGAAATTGATCCAGATTCGAGATAAAGTGTTGCAAGGAGAGGCTAAAGAAGCAACAATCGATGAGGAAGGTGTTTTGAGGATTAAGGGAAGGGTATGTGTACCCCGCATCGATGATTTGATCACTACTATTCTGACAGAGGCTCATAGTTTAAGGTATTCTATACATCCTGGTGCAACCAAGATGTACCGTGACCTAAAACAACACTTTTTGTGGAGTAGAATGAAGCGCGACATTGTTGATTTTATTACCAAATGTCCAAACTGTCAACAAGTAAAGTATGAACACCAGAGGCCCGGAGGAACACTTCAGAGAATGCCCATTCCTGAATGGAAGTGGGAGAGAATTGCAATGGATTTTGTGGTTGGTCTTCCAAAGACAATGGGTAAGTATGACTCTATTTGGGTGATTGTTGATAGGTTAACTAAGTCTGCTCACTTCATTCCGGTCAAGGTGACTTACAATGCAGAGAAGTTAGCCAAGATCTATATCTCAGAAATCGTTCGATTGCATGGAGTTCCACTCCATTATATCAGATAGAGGTACGCAGTTTACCTCTAAGTTTTGGAAAACATTACATGCTGAATTGGGTACTAGATTGGACCTTAGTACCGCATTTCACCCTCAGACCGATGGTCAGTCTGAGTGAACGATTCAAGTGTTGGAGGATATGCTTCGTGCATGCGTGATAGAATTTGGTGGTCATTGGGATAACTTCTTACCCTTAGCGGAGTTTTCATACAATAATAGTTATCACTCAAGTATCTACATGGCCCCATTTGAAGCATTGTATGGTAGGAGATGTAGGTCTCCCATTGGGTGGTTTGATGCATTTGAGGTTAGACCTTGGGGTACGGACCTTTTGAGGGATTCTTTAGAAAAAGTGAAATATATTCAAGAAAAGCTTTTAGCGGCGCAAAGTAGGCAAAAAGAATATGCAGATCGAAAGGTTAGAGACTTAGAGTTCATGGAGGGTGAACAAGTCTTGCTGAAGGTTTCGCCCGTGAAAGGGGTGATGCGGTTTGGTAAAAGAGGTAAGCTAAGCCCAAGGTCTATTGGCCCCTTTGAAGTACTTAAACGAGTAGGGGAGGTGGCTTACGAATTAGCCTTGCCTCCAGGGGTGTCCGGAGTGCATCCGGTATTTCATGTGTCTATGTTGAAAAGATACCATGGGGATGGAAACTACATTATCCGTTGGGATTCAGTTTTGCTTGATGAGAATTTGTCTTATGAGGAAGAGCCTGTTGCTATTTTAGGTAGAGAAGTTCGCAAGTAGAGGTCAAGGGAGATTGCATCCATCAAGGTGCAATGGAAAAATCGGCCGGTTGAAGAAGCCACTTGGGAGAAGGAGGCAGATATGCAAGAAAGATACCCACATCTCTTTAAGGATTCAGGTACCCCTTCTCGCCCTTGTTTCTCTTCTTGTGATCGTTCGAGGACGAACGATGGGTAAATTGGTATCTATTGTAACGACCTGTTTAGTCGTTTCGAGCAGCAGATTTTATTTCTGGAAAATTGGCTGAGACGACGGACCCCACGACGGACCGTCATGGGTACGACGGACCGTCGCAGGGTCTCGTTTCAAAACACTTAGAAATTCTGAAATTGGGTACTGAAAATCGACTCTCTGAACTTCGTGACGGACTTGCAGGACGGACCGTCACAAGCGTGACGGACCGTGACAGACCCTTGGTTGAAATTTGGGTCTCTGAACTTTGCGACGACCTGCAGGATGGACCGTCGCAGGCACGACGGGCCGTCACAGGTTGCGTAATCCCAGTCTGGGTCGGATTTCTTTACACGTTTTAAGGGACGTTTTTGACTATTCCGGCTTTAATTATAAAGTTAGTGGGTTAATGTTAATAAGTCTAATTACTTGGGGGTTAAAAGAGGTAACCTTGAGTTAATTAGTGGGGTATTATTGTCATCTTTTATACTTAATTATATACTAATTAGGGTAAAAGAAAGAGGGTTTGAATAAGAAAAATAGAAAGAACAAAGAGAAAGAGAGGGAATCGAACGAGAAGAGAGAAACACAAAGCTTCGGGGAATTTGCTTGCTTGATCACTAATCTTTGGTGGAGGTAGGTTATGGTGTTCACACTACTCGTAGTAAACTCTTAATAGTGAATGATATGTGTTAGTAGTATTGTAAACCCTTCTATATGCTTAATTGTATGCTTGCATGAATATGATTATGTAATTGTGAATAAATAAGCATGATGAAGCTATTGAATCCCAAATCTTGAAAAGAAACCCTAATCTACTTTGTTAATGATGATGCCTTGGTATAAAAGAAGGCTTGATGAACCAAAGTGGTGAGATTAGGGGATCGGGTGCCACGTTCCGGTACCAGGATAGAAATAGAGGATCGGGTGCCACGTTCCGGTACCAGGATAGAAATAGAGGATCGGGTGCCACGTTCCGGTACCAGGATAGAAATAGAGGATCGGGTGCCACGTTCCGGTACCAGGATAGAATGAGGATCGGAGTGTCACGTTCCAACACCAGGATAGTATATGGATCGGGTGCCACGTTCCGGTACTAGGATAGAATGAGGATCGGAGTTTCACGTTCCGACACCAGGATAGTATATGGATCGGGTGCCACGTTCCGGTATCAGGATAGTATATGAGGATCGGAGTGCCACGTTCCGGCACCAGGATAGTATATGGAGCGGAGTGTCACGTACCGACAAAAGAGGAAGAAAGATAATGAATCTTGAAAGATGTAAATATACTCAATCTAATGAACCTAATCCCCAAATGAGTATGGTATTGAGGCTTGAGTCCTCATGGATGAACTTGGTAGTACTTATTGATGATTATAGTACTTGTTGTTGCTACATGTTGAGTATTATAGTTGATTTATGATATTAACTGATATATACTGTTTTCTATTTTGAGTTGGCCGATGATATCTACTCAGTACCCGTGTTTTGTACTGACCCCTACTTTTATGTTTTCTTCTTTGATATTTGTGGAGTGCACCAAACGTGCCGTCGTCTTCGACTCAACCGCAATTCTAGACAGTCTTCGTCACATCGGATCTTCAGGGTGAGCTAATGCTTCTAGCTTGGACTGGATCTTCTTCCTCATGTCTTGATGCCTTGAAGTTCCGGCATGGACTAGCTTTTACTTGTTTTAGCTTCTTAGAATACTCTTAGTTTAGTAATTTGATCATAGATGTTCTTGTGGTGATGACTTCCAGATTTTGGGGAATAATAGATGTTGAATTTTAGAAGTTATTGAATTGGTTTTATTAATGAGTTAAGTCTTCCGCATTATTTTCTGTTGATGTTATATTGAAATGTTAGAGTTTAGATTGGTCGGTTCGCTCGAACAGGAGGGTAAGTGTGGGTGCCAGTCGCGGCTCGGTTTTGGGTCGTGACAGCTTGTGTGATCACTAAACTGATTGCCCACATAGGGGACTTACAACCTACTTGGCTAGTAGTTCTTGGACTATTTGGGTACGCTAAACCCTAGTCCAACTCGGTATTATGCTACTCCCATGGAATCCTGTAAATTAACTGATTATATCTGAGTTTCTGTAAATACTGGATAGCTCAAAACTGAACATGCAAACTGAGAATGCAATAATTAATCTGGTAATTATGCATTTTTAACTGAGGCATGTATATCAGAAGTGTATGAAATATCTATCCTAGCATGTGTAATTCAAGAACTAAAGAAATACAAAGCTAGGATTCTGAAATTCATGTGATAATCTGGGTAATAACATGATAATCTGATTTGAAACTTATATTTAATAAATTCATAAAGTTCTAACAAAGTTCTAGAAACCCTAGGTTTGGTCATTATATGGGAATCAAGAATCTGACTAAAAACTAGGGAACCAATGGGTGAAAGGAACCCACTAGTGAAATTCCACATACCTGGTGATGAAATCCACGGAAAAATAGTTAAGTTTCGGGGTTGGAACTACTGGAACTTGTGGCGTTCTTGAGCTAGGGTTCTTCAGCTTTTTCTCCTCTCTTGCTTCTAATTTTCTAGGTTTTGATTTAATTATTTGATTTGGATATGTTTTAATTATGTTTATAGGCTTAAACTGCCTAAAATTTGTTGATTTAGGGTCAAAACGACGTAAATTAGGGTTTAAAACGGAGTGGGAAAGGTCAAAAAGACCCCTGAGAAAGTTCTTGTTGGACAAAAAGATGACCAGGACTAACGGTCCGCCATCTGACCGACGCCCTGTCATTGGGTCCGTCGACTAGCCCTATTCAACAGACCTTTACTAAAATGGGCATAACCTTTTACTCGGACGTCTGAGTTTAGCAAGGTCGGTGACTATGGAAAGCTAATTAAATTATCTATCTGTGGGTAGGTCATGGGGCACCTAATTCATTTTGTACTAAGAGTTATGACCATTTGAAGTTGACCCAACTGCATTTCCCCTTAATTGTCTGCAAATTTTCCACCTACGGACCATGTTGGTCATCCGTAGATCTTGTCAAAGAGTGGGTGAATAAGGGTCTCGATCGACGGTCACGAACTACAAACCGACGTCTGACCTACGAACCGTCATCTGACCTACGGACCATCGGTCTGTTTGTCAATCAAGTAGCAAATTTTTTATCGGCTGAGTTTTTGGAAGTTTCTGATCGAATTGTGCAGGACAGACTGTCGTCTATCCTAGAGACCGTCAATGCCACCGTTTGCACCTACAAATATTGTTGAAAAACTGATTTTTGGTCTATTTTGGCTATGGGGTGTTACCGTATGACCATTGAAGAACAAGTTATATAAACATATTTATTAGGGATTAAGATGGTCAAATTGGGATTTACAGGAGGGTATAAGGATTGATTTTGGGTAATAATTTGGGTGTGGGCCAATTTATTTGGGTGGTTTTTAATTAGCTAGATGAGTCTTTTAATTGTGAGTAAAAACTAAATAAATATTGGATAGGCTTTGAAGATTGAGACACATGTTCTCTTTTAAGAGTAGAGGATACAAATGCACTCCTTTGTTGACAGCAAGGATTCTAGTCTCGAAATAGTTTAATGGAGGATATTCGTATAACATTTTCGATAGTTCAAAAGTATAGTCGTCCTTTTTACCATTATTAGGACATAATAAATCGACATTGAAATTTCATTTTACCTTTAAAAATAACACAACGATAATTTTAGTAAAAGGTTTCTCTTGCACATATTCTCTTATTTTATATTTTATTCTAATTATAAGAAACCACAAGCTTATTTCTCACATGGAAGAATACAACATCATTCAACTAAGTTATTTTGGTAAAAGATGACAAATTAAAGAAAAGAATTTATGAGGCATGCACCTCCTTATTGTTAGATAAAAAAAAATACTAATTAAAAACTTTACCTTCAACATGATTCAAATCAACATTAGCACTAAACATTTATGCATACAAACAAAAAGCTAATTAACCAACCATTTACTGATTTAATGTTAACTAGTGCATGTTGTGACACTTTCTCTTGCTAACATGTGGCAAGGGAAGGATAATGATATGCTATGTGTTATCAAATTATAGATATAGAGATAACGTCCGTCGGTGAAGTAGATCCACTCTTTGTTAAGATTTGTGCCTTTGGTAGAACAAGTTGTGTCTGCCTTTCCAGGAAAACTTATAAAAATTGCTATTTCTCTGATGCTTTCTTCTTTTATCCATATTCTTTTACAAAATCAAATCAGAATACTAAAAAATGGTATGACATTCCATACTCTCTCCCATTAAAAATAAAATAAACATATAACAACATATCGTTATAAAGTATTTTTGCGACAATTTCGGATATTTATTAGTCAATGGTGTAGCTTTTCTTCTTCCTGAATCATTATCTAGGTCCAAACATTAGAATACTTTTCCACCTGATTAATATATAAATTTTTTTCTTGAAAATTGACTAGATCTCAAGGCGTGAATCTCCTATAATTGATTGGACATCTTGTTTATTGAATTCTACATCATAACCTGGTTTGCAAAAGTAAAAAGTGTTGTTCATCTTGTATTGCTAAGATACTTAGAATAGAACTTTAACGAACTTGGTAAGACACAACAAAGTCTAAGAATATTTTCACAACTAGAAAATTAAAACTACTAGAGAAACTAAAATCAGAAACAAATTAGAAAAAATATACGAAATGTTTTTCTTAGAAAAGAATTATTATTAATATGTGTTTAAAGAATCTTATTCATTCCAACAAACTTTGCAGAAACACGAAGTTACACAAAGTTTAATGAAGCAGTGAAGAACAGAAGAACAAACATTAATTCTCAAATCTAAGTTTGTAACACTGACCAGAATTTGGAAAAACAGAAAGAAGATCAATCTCATTGAATGCACAATGTGTCCTTAAGAAAATCATTCCCATGTAGTATTCGAGGTTTGATTTGAAATATGTCCTCCCAGGATAGAATGATCTCAATCACCAGTGTATTGATACCCAAAACGCTTGTGTTATCAAGCCACTCAACGACAATAAAGTATTGGTAGAATGCTAGATTTAGTAGTAGTATAAAAAGTCCATAACTTGGCTCTTATTAACATGAGAGAAAATCCCTCAATTTATTGAAAACAAAGGGTAGTGTGAAAAAGTTCTTATTGTGCCTTACCAGAAAGGTCACAAACCTTTGGTAAAGTCACAATCTTTTGGAAAGATCTTAAACTTTCATAACAGTCTCAAATTTTCATAAAAGTCGCAACTCTTCATAAAAGTCGCAACTTTTCAAAAAAGTCGCAATTCATCATAAAATTCGCAACTCTTCATAAAAGTCGCAACTCTTTATTTTCCATTTCCACCTTTAAAAACCCAACAATCCCCCGCATGAATGAGAATGACTCAAAGACAAAGAAACAGACAAGTATGTGTACTTTACAAGCAAGAATTAATTGCATCTGGATAAGTAGGTGTAACGACCCAAGTTTACCACCTGTTGACACCTAATTTTGTTCCTCCACAATACAAATTAATCAAGTTTCTTCAATTTCAAATAATTTAAAATAATTATTTTAATAAAATTTAAAGAAAATAAATATAGCTTGCAAATTATTTTAATTAGTTTCGTCACTTTTTCAAAATTTTAAATAATATATATATTTTTTACATAATTATAGTATATTTTATGAATATTCAAAAATTGTTTCAAAAATATTTGGTTGGTTAATTAATTAGTTAGATAATAATTTATATTTTAAATTATATTTGACTTAACTATTTTATTTCATTAATATTAGGAAGCTCGTTGTTTAGTTATATTAATTCGCTTTACTTATTTGTTAGTAGAGTTTGCTAAGTAATTTCAATTCGCTTTAATCACAATTCCACGGGTCAATTGCATCTCACTTGGATCCATTGCTAATTCTTTCAGCCCACCTTTATACAAATCCCATTCCCAAAACCCAGCCCACCAAATAACATACAACATGCCCACAACACAATACAACATACCAAAATAAGCCCATACCCATGCGTACAACAGCAATACGAAAAGAATGACCCGACCCTATACATTTCCTTCTTCTTCATTTTTCTTTTCACGCTGCAAATAGCAAGCCAGACGGGAAACCCAGAACATTAAACCAAGCCCAAATCCAGCAGCGAATTCGAAGACACGAGCCCACTCTGGTTTTATTGTCTTCTATAAGATTAAATACTTTATATTATAATATTAGGATCTTGAACACGATAATCTTATATAGAGATTGTTAGGGGACATACTTGATGAGGAAGACATCATCACAGACAAAAGCTGAAGCGTTAGTCGTAAATTAGTTCTACTTCCTTGCCCTGACTTTATGTTACCACAACCGTCATCAATAAAGTTATTGTAGAGAACATGTGATAACCCAAATGGGTGGAGGGTAAACAAATTTATATAGGTTATGATTTAATCTTATACGTCCATCAAGTAACAAATGTACGGATGAGATCTATTCCTTGTTAAATATTATTTATAGTATCACTTGGATTACTAGTAAAATTGGGCTATAAGCAATAAATAATTAATAATAATTAAATAATAATTCTTAAATTATCCCGCTTGGCCCAATGACCATATAACATAATATTTCATAATCATTATTTTGTGCTTATAGTAAATCTACTTATGTAATATGCATCATACGTACCACAATATAATAAACTGCTAATGTGAGTTATGGCGGTTGTACATAAATTTTAAGCTACATATTTCCTTCTATATACTACTACATTAGCAAGTTATCATAATAGGTTTTGTAATCTATAAAAACACATAACATTACGGTTCACGATAATGTCTCATATACACTTATCTTGTCATTTCACAAAAAAATAATGTGTACACCAATATGAGAAACACGATATTCATTAATGTATATCAGAAACATATAATTTGAGCTAAGAGTTTAAATCATTATAAATGTATCAATCATAAGTACAATCAAGTCTCATTCTTTAAACATGTTCTTTCAATGATTTTGGCTCTAATCCTTTGTTAACAAATCTGCAATCATGAGATCAATTCTAATATTCTTAAGTAACCCTCTTTTTACTGAATTTCTTCCTTCACAGTTAAGTACTTTAATTTCATATGTTTAACACATTTGGACTACTTATCATTCTCAGAGAAGAATACTGCTGCAGCATTATCACAATAAATTTTCAGCGGCATGGTAATGGTGTCGACAAACCCATGTCCTGAAATAAAGTTTCGCAGCCATAATTTATGAATTGTGACTTAATAACGTGCCATAAACTTTTTTTGTAGATTCACAGTGACCAATTCCAAGGATACTTTAATATCTTCATAGCATTCCGACCACAAAGCTAATATACTGCCTTGTGCATGTTTGAACATGCATAAAACTTCCAACAATAGAAGATTAGGGAATTGAAACCATTTACTTTCATTATACGTCATTCTTTGGGCATAACATGAGATTAAATTGTTCCTTTTCAATAGGAACTATTCCTTCTAAACAAATGTTCATGTGAAATCTCTCTACAACTCTTTCGATAAAACCTTTTTGAGACAGTTCCAATAATCGTTGTGATATATCATGGAATATTTTTGTTCTTATCAAATAGGATGTCTCACCCATATCTTTTATTTCAAAGTTCTCAGATAGAAAGTCTTTCGTCTCACGCAATATGCCTAAATTATTAGAAACAAGTGAAATGTCATCAACATGCAAAACTAAAAGTGTTAACTTACTCCCACTGATCTTTTGGTATATGCACAACTCAATGGCAATTCCCTTAAATTCAAAATATGTTATAGTATTATTGAACTTGATGTACCATTATAGTGAGACTTGTTTGAGTCCATATATTGACTTTTTTTTAGCTTACACACCATTTAATCTTTTCCTTTAATTTTGAAACCCTTTGGTTGGTCCATGTAAATATCATCATTCAAGGTTTACCTTCAGAAAGATAGTTTTCACGTACATTCGATGTAACTTTAAATCATAAAGAGCTATCAAAATCAAAAAATATTGTTAATCAGTCTTTCTTTGAGACCGTTCAAAAGGACTCTTTATAATCAATGTCTTCTTTTTGAGTGTATCCCCTCGCAAAAAGTCTGACTTTATATCGTTCAATATTACCATTTTAACTGCCTTTGATTTTGAAGACCCATCTACACTCGATTATTTTAGAACTTTCTGGTAATTGAACGAGGTCTCAAACTTTATTGTATTCCATGGATTTTAACTCTTCCTTCATGGCATCAATCCTTTTATCAGACTCATTATTTACTGTGACTTGTCAAAATGAAATCAAATCTTTATTAATTCCAATGTCAAAGTATGACTCTTGCAAATAATTCACATCATGTCCGATTTTGTTTATGACATGTTTGTGGTTCATTTGCGTCAGATTCTTGTGAATTAGTTCCTTCTTGAAGTGTTTCACCCAAATATTATTCAACATTGTTAAAGTCTTCTTCAACAAGAGGAACAACATTTGTAATTGGTGCGTAAGTAGGTACATTCATGGGCAATGAAATATTTACCCTTACCTCATTAATTTCAACACTTTGTCGTTCAACACTCCCACCAACTTCACCATTCTCAATTAATTTTGCAAATAAACCTAGATATTGTTTTGGTTCATTACAATTTCCATAATATTCACCACCTCTATCTGACCTAATGATTTTCACTTTTTTATCTAATTTTCTTTCAACCTCTTGAACATACACTTCGAGAGTGTCCGCTGCTTGATATTTGTTTTCAACAAATAGATAAATTCATAACGTGAATAACCGCCTAAAAGTGATAAAATATTTTTCTCCATCAAAAGATGGAACATCAAAGGGTCCGCAAATATCAGTTTGTATAATTTCATGAAGCAAAGTGCTCATTGTGGCACTTTTCTTGGTATGCTTGGTTTAATTTACTTTAATGCAATCCAAATATATATATATTAAGATCAATGAAATTCGAATTCATAAGAATCTCTATATTTACTAACCTTTTTAATCTTTCTTTGGATACATGATTGGATACATGATCCAAACATGTATGCCACAAATAAGCAGAATATTCATTTAGTGAACCACGTTTAATTATTATCAAGTTTCAATCTATCTAAACCATCAATAAGAACACTATAACAATGAAATAGTATTCATATATTAAATGAAACAACCATGTCCAAACTTAAAATCAAATTCAAAAACATCAAATCCTGAAAGAGAAATCAAATTCCTAGAAATTGAAGGAACTAAAAGAGTCTGTAATAGATCAAGGTGATGTCCAGTCTCCAAAATCAAATGATAAGTCCCTATGCCTTCAATTTTAGCCTTCATGAGATTTTCTATATACAAGAATTTTTTTGGATTGTAGTTAATTCCTACAACATAGTGGATGCATGAATAGTTGCACCAGAATCAAACCACCAAGTAGTATTAGAAACTTCTACTAAATTTGATTCGGAACATACAAAGACACTAAATGTACCTGTTTTTCAAACCAAACTTTTTATTTCAGGTAATCTTTCAGGTAGTGATCTTCCTTTTTACAGAAATGACACGCATCATGATGTATCAGATACATTATTATCAAAATCGCAAAAACATACCTTTTATAAACATTGTACCAAATTTATAAAATTTAATAGTTTAACAATATGATATAATCATTATCAAGCAGAAATGTACACAAAGTTGAACAAACTTTTATTTATTAATAGCAACACTTCAATTTATTGAAAGTTCAATGTTTTTTTACTAAAAAAAAGTACAACTTCTCTTTGGTAAGAAATAATCCTCTAATTTGAACATTAAACCTTCATACACTTCGGATAACAAAAAATGACCAAAATTATTTTATTTGATAAAATGAATAAATGATACAGAAAACGAACATTTTATAAATTAATGATAAATATCAACAGTTCAAATTTATTTTTCTTCATTTTAACTTATCAATACATTAATCGTAATAAATAAATAAAATATACAAAATATTAGGGTTTGTGTAACAAATAGAGAATTTAATGAATATACATTATAATTTTTAATTAACAATAAAGTATCTACTATAACACAAAACTCATAACATGTGAATATAGAAAATTACAAAAAAAAAATTAAAATACATAAAATTGGTATCAATAGATACATAGCATCATTCGCGAACATTTTGATGTGCTTACAAAAAATTATATGTATTATGTATCATCTAGAAAACACATGTTTCCGAAAACACAATAAAATGCATAAATTTTAATGTATCATGATGCTTTATATCAAGAACACACTAACTCGTAACTCTAAAAACTCATTACTATATATGTCAAACTAGTAATGTTTCAAAATCTAACCATTAATGTATCATGACTTATATGTCCATATAAAAATTGAAAACTAAAAAGATACATATTAAAGCACAAATAAGAAATAAATATCTGATACTCTTTATTTGATACTTTATAATATCAGCACACTAACTCATAGATCTAAAAACACAATACATCAAACTAGTTATGTATCAACTAGTAATCAGTAATGTATCACGACTTATATATCAATATACAAATTTAAAAATAAAATAAATAAATAAAGGCAATACATAGCAAGTTCGTAAAATCGGAGATGTATATCTATAACATTCTTGCTCTTCAGATATGTAATAATGTATTTGATACATATTCACAACAATTTAGTAATCAAAAGCAACGGTTTGCACAATGTCACACCCCGAGCCAACACCCTGGGCTGCACCGACACTCGAAGACCATTATTGTCCCTCAAGCTAATTCCTGGCCTGGCTACTTAAATTAGCGGAAGGCAAACCACAACTTTGACACGAGTAAAACATAAAAAAAGGAAAATATGTCATGTCATAACTTTGGCCAAAATGACACTTGAATCTTAATAACTGAAAACAACTCCAAACTAAAATATTTTAGTTTACGAAGCCTCTAAACTTTCTGGAGAGGGATGTTGTGCGGTCATGGGATGTTGGGTAAGACCACACAACATCCTAAAACTAAGCTAATATAGAAATGGAAAGGATGTCCTCCAAAATGCAAGGAGGCTCACCAGAAACTCTGAAGCTCAATCTAGATCAACGAAGCATTGCGTGCTGATCCTGGGTACCTGTATCTGCATCATGATATGATGCAGGCCAACTGGCATCAGTGCATTGAATGTACACACATGTGAGTTGGAGATCTAAACAACGACTTAAATTTGAGGGGATTAGATGAACTTACTTTGGCTCTGCTCAACTCAAGATTATACTTAACTCAAATGATATACATATAATGCAGTTTAAATCACATGGATGGTGTGTGTGTGTGTGTGTGTGTGTGTGTATAAATCTCATAAAACAGTGAAAACAACTTAGTCTGTGAAAGGATATTCAACAACAAACTCAAGTTTACTTATATAGAAAGTAATATCGCCTCTGTGGGAGTTTCTCTAACCGACAACCATCACTATGAGACTAAGTGATGATACACCGTCTTACCTAACATTGCAACAGAACCATCCTATACCTTGCAATAGATAAAAGACCTTACTCAACTTAGTGGATCCACTAGCTCTAGAAAGTAATATCGCCTCTGTGAGAGTTTCTCTAACCGATAATCATCACTATGATAATAAGTGATGATAAAACGTCTTACCTCACGTTGCAAGAGGACCATCCTACACCTTGCTTTCAAAACCCTAGTCTAATTTCTAAGTGCGTAAACTGAATGGGATAAGTTTAGGCCCAACATATTACTCCCAAACGAAATAATTAATTGACTTAAGGAAAATACCAAAACACCTTTACTAAATCCGGTTTTGTAACTTTCCCTGATCAACAACCCATCTTCCGAAGGTCATATCTCACTCATACGACCTCAGAAATTCGCAAACTTGGCGTCGTTGGGAAGATCTTACAATGAGATTTCCATCAATATAAAGAACTCACCAAACTCCTTCTGATCTGGAAGTTGTGGTCGTTGAAAATGGCCAAACCCACTTTTTGAAACTGAAAATTTTCTAGATTTTCCCATTTTTTTTCAAATTTGTTTCTCCTTGTTTTTTTTCTTAGCTAAATTTTGTCTGACTAGAATACGAGATGTTACACACAAGATATTTCGTCTAGTTGAAATCTCTCACAATTACGTATTTCTCGCTCAAGGCTAACAATGTATCGTCTTCCAGATTTATAATCTAAAAGAATAAATTCAGATGATGCAACAACCTCAAACCGTAAATAACTTAATGATACATTTACATGAAATATCATTTTTGGATGTTTTCAAATCAAGAGTGATCAAGTTTTCTAATTGTTAAAGTATTAACAAACATGAAAATATAGAAAAGAACTGCTTGATTTCTAGTCAACGAAAATTGGACATGTCAAAGAACTTGGTGGCATCTCCACTAGTAATACGTTCATCTCCATTGTTACCAAATTAATAATCGCATCATTTAATTATGTTTTGCGCTTTTATTTGAACAAAAAAACATTAAAAAAATTATTAGAATCAACAAAGTTGAACCACTATTGGTAGATCTTTTCATGTTCTTTAAAAGATCGTTGGGTGTAATATTCATGTATTTCTCCATCCATGTTGTTTGTTGTATCAATAACGAATTGAGATTCAATTCAGCTATTCACAAATGAAATCGTTTGCCCAACAATTATTTCATCACTATTATATCGTTCATAACTCAGGTCGCTCAACCAAATTCTTGAATATCTCAACAAAAATCAACAAATTCATTATGTATCTGTTATTATTTGAGATTAATAGAGGAAAAGCAAATTTGAATTTTGAATTCTCACAATCTGTTACATATTGGAATAAATTGATTACAATCTATTTTGCGTGATTCGTGGGATAGATAATTAATTTTAGATTTGATTCCTTTTTAAGAGTAACAATTAAGTAATTTAAAGTATCAGAAAAGAGTAGGGACAAAATGTTTATCTAGCATCTTTATCCAGATGTTACAACTTTTAAGGGATTTTCGTAAAATAGAAAAGAGTAGGGACAAAGTGTAATTTAGATTTTACATTATGAGATTTATGTAAGTTAAACTATATATAATAGGAATGGTGAAAAGCGCCACGTGTCAGCGCAACAAAAAACCATTAATTATTTTTAATCTATATTTAATTTTAAAATAATATTTAAAAAATTAATTTAATATTTTCAAAATTTACCTGAAGACAAAAAATATTTTTATATTCTATTTTTATTTTAAATACAGTTTCTGGATTTGTGTGTGCGTGTGTGTGTGCGTGCGTGTGTGTGTGTGTGTGTGTGTTTGTGTGTGTCTGCATGTGCGTCTGTATGTGCGTGTGTGTATGATGCGTGTGTGTGTTTGTGTGTGTCTGCATGTGCGTCTGTATGTGCGTGTGTGTATGATGCGTGTGTGTGTTTGTGTGTGTCTGCATGTGCGTCTGTGTGTGCGTGATGCGTGTGTGTATTTCACTCAAGAAACTTACAAGTCCCACATATTTCATGAAATCAGCTCAAAAGAAGACTTATTCTACTCTATGTTAAATTTCCACACTAATCAACACGAAGTAACTAGCTCACAATTATGCCACTCGATTGGTCAGCTCGTTGAATTTTTATTTACCAACCATTTCCGTTTATCTACAGATTGGTCTTCAAGAGAAGATAATACCACTGTTTTAACAAAGATGATCTGATTGATTATCAAATATCAACAATTAACGTTAATCACCAGCAGGTAGAATGTTGAAACTTTATGTTACAAAATTTTATGCTTTAGGGGCATTAGGAACAATGGTTAACCGTGATCTTAGAGTAAATGTTGGTAAAGTAACCGTTATGGTTGTTTGTAACTGTAGGTGTAGTTTTTGTATCTAAAAGTATGAGTGATGTTGTGTAATTTGTGTCATCTGATTGCGTGTGATTGTGTGCATCCATATCCTTTATTTTGACATTGATGAATCCTGAGACTTGGAACTTCGACTTTCTCCATGTTGATAAGTTTTCTACCTTGTGAGGGAACCTCTTGGATATTGTTACAATTTTTAGTACCTGCAAAATAAGTACCCATGTTAGCAAAATAATCATCAAGATGATTTCTTTCTTTGAATACATGCTCCACCCTTATTACACTACTGTTTCTAAGTTGCTTAAACCTCTTCACTTCCAAACTTATCTCCTAAGAGACTTCCCACACACCTTCAAGCACATTTTTCATGGTTAATTAATTAGTCTCCATTACCACTGGAGTATTATGTGCACAAATGCAAAATTCTAGCCTTACTACTAAAGCCTTAACTTCGGCTATAAGATTATTGTTGTTATTGTTGTTGTTGTTGTTGTTGTTATTTGTTTTTGTTGTTGTTGTTGATGTTGTTGTTGTTGTTGTTACTATTGTTGTTAGTGTCGTTGGTGTTGTTGCTATTGTTGTTGGTGTTGGTGTTGTTGTTGTTGTTGGTGGTGGTGGTGATGGTGGTGGTGGTGGTGGTGTTGATGTTGTTGATGATATTGTTGTTGTTGTTGTTGCTGCTGATGTTGGTGTTGATGGTGGTGGTGGTGGTGGTGGTGTTGTTGGTGTTGGTGTTGTTATTGTTGGTGTTGTTGCTCTTCTTATTGTTTTTGTTATCGTTGTCATCGTCGTTGTTGTTGTTGTTGTTGTTAGACAACTCTATGTTTGACTTCCATGTTCTGGGAGGGTTTCCTTTCTATATAGTTTATGGTTTGCTTTCCGTTTTTGTCTTTTCCTATTGTAAGAATTATTTTATGTTTAGTTTTACCCTTTTCCTCACTATTTCATGTTTTGGGTATGGATCGACTTACCTTTCCTTGGGTTTTAGTTTGTGTCATCATGACTCGAGAAGCTGAGTTGTGACAGTTTTTGAACAAACAAAAAACAAAGGGTATTTTTGTTCATTTCACCTAGTTAAGGGAATTTTTGACTCTTTTCGCTTAAATAAAACTGAATTTCGCAAAACAAGTGTGATCAAGCAATTTTTGTTAAAATATGCATCTATGAAAAAAATATTCACTAAATCTTAAAATAATTAATGAAGAAAATTTTAATTCACATAATAAATGTGATTTAGTAATTTAGGACAAAACAAGTACATATATGAATAATTTTCTATTAACTATACTTTGACCCTAAAATTAATGAATAGTTTTCTCTAATTTATTCTATTTTTGCAAACCCAGTGAAGAACTATTAATTGTGACATCTAATTTAGATTCTTTAACAAGACTTTTGTGACATAATACATTCAATAAAGCTAGACATAACATATTATTTTCCATGAACTGCGTTGTATAGGGTTACTCATCACACTTATCTACAAACCTATTGATTTTTCTTCCTCTGACTTTTCACTTTTAAGTGTTTGAAAATCTAGCAAAATGCTGAACTAAAAACCCTCTTTAATTAATTTTCAAAAATTTATTTTGGAGATTTCACTAGGTAGCTATGATTGAGGTGAACTGCTCAGCAAAAAACTCTATCATTTGTTACTTAAGAAAAGTGACAAAATTTTTATTGAGCATTTCACCATATTTGTAGCTCACCAGTGAGTTCTCCGAAATGAATTTCGACCACATCACTTATAAAGGATTTTAAGTTTAGTGTTTAACTAGACTCACAAACACTGAAAATTTAGAAGTGATAGGAAGAGAAATCCTAGGGGTTTATATTTTATTGTGATGAGTGATCCTACAAAATGCGGTTCACCAAAAATAACATGCTATGTCTAGCTGAATTAATCTGTTATGTCACGAGAGTCTTATTAAAAAATCTAGATTAGGTGTCATAATTAGTAGTTGTTTACTAGGACCGCAATAATGAAATAAATGATAAAATATTTTGATTAACTAACTTTTATGGTCAAAGATCAGTAAATAAATAATTATTCATATATACACTTGTTTTGTCCTAAATTACTTGATCACATTTCTTTTGTGAATTTAAATATTCTTCACTAATTATTTTCAGATTTAGCAAAATATTTTTCATGTATGCCCATTTTATCAGATATTAATTGATCACACTTGTTTTGAGAACTCAATTTTGTTTTTTAGAAAATGATCAAATGTCCTCTGTTTATGGTTTGGTCCAAAAAATTTCATGATCAAAATTCCCGAGTCATGATGACAACTACTAAAATCCACCGATAGGTAAGATGATATTTACCCCAAAGAAGAACTGAGTATATCTATAGAACTAAACAGGAAGTAATTCTAACAATAATAAAAGAGATAAAATTGAAAAGCAAACCAAAAACTATATACCAAGGGAATCCTTCCAGAACATGAAATTCACGAGTACAAAGTTGTCTAAAGAGATAAATACAAGTCCAAAAAGCGGACAACAACAATCCATATCAAAGGAAAACACAACCTAACATAAGTACAGAAGGAGACAGGTTGATCGATAGTACTTATCGTGACCAACGACACTACTTCCGATTCAAGTGTCTGCGATCATCGATAATATAGTTTCCCAACCAAGGGTTGATGTCGTGTCCCAAGGGAGAGGTAGTGAGAAGTTGTAGTTTATTAGAACTTCATTCTAATAAGTAGTAGATAAAGAAATTTGCAATTAAAAACATTGTAAATGAAGGGGAATGACACGAAAGTGTCAAATGTCAAATGGGAGCTTTTAACGAGTAATAAAAATAGCAAAATAAACAAGAAAACTAAGAAATAAAAGGGGAAATTCTTGGGATGTGATCGCAATAAGGATTAATCAAAATTGTTTGGTTCATGCTTTCAATAAATTTGAAGAAAAATAGTGACTAGCCTAAGTTTTATATGGACATAAGTTCTATGTCTCGAGCAACCTACCCCATTTCAAATGGGTTCCTTTCGAAAACTCATTTTCCGCATGAAGACCATCCTACACCTTATCCCACTCGCTTTCTTGAGTTGAGTGTTAGAATATGGGACTAGGTCTGACCCTCTTAGGCTGAACCTCATGTCGACCCACTCTTTAGGCCATTATCTAGCAGTCTTGGTTTTAGCGATTTCTGTCTTGAGCATGCCACAAAAACATGGGTGAACTTGTATTTGCAACTACAAAATACATTAAATTAAATCACAATCACTAGATGAAATCATCATTAAAATACATTTAATCTACCAACAAGCAAAACACATCAAAAATATTAACCCATATTCACTAAATCACACCCCAAGAATGAGGTTTATAGACACACATTGAGAAATAGAAACAATACCTTCAATGTTTTGAAATCAAATGGGTATAATAAATAAATTCTTTATTTGAGAAAAGAGAAAGGAATCAAGGAGACATACTTCCAAATCAAAGAAGGAGAGACCCTTTCTTCTCCAAGTCTTCGAGATCCTTACAGAACTTGAGAGTAAAATTAAAATAGTACTAAGAAAATATGATATTGTTTGTGTCTAAGTCGGAATTCTAAAAAAAATGAACCAACAATTTAAAAACTAGAACGCTACTTGTATTTATCGCTTTCATATTTTTGCTGCATTGGATCATTTGGCGAATTTAGTGGGAATCGCCGATTGACTCGGCGATTTTCCCATTGGTATTGTCTATTTCCTTTTGGTACAACCTTCAATGACATCGTTGCGATGAGATACTTCTTCGAGGAACTACTAGGTGATGCGTCTACCGCTCCTCTCTTCGACCGATTTGACCCTTCCCTTCAAGGCTCAGCATACTGGAACAAAGATGGCATCCATTCCTATCACCGATCTACCAGGTGTACTTATCGATGCTCAGTCATTCATTTCTTCACTTATCTTTGCCTTCTTGATCTATTTTGAGACATTGTTTCCATGCTTTCCCTAGAATGTTAAATATATGGAACTTACTGTTTTCATGAGATATTGCAATAAAATAAGCATTTGAGAACACTCTTTCTATTAAAATATATCCCTAATTGAGTTCGATCTGTGGAATCATCAACACATTAAACTTAAATTTTTGCTTGTCCCTAATTCAAACTCATATTCAGAATTCCAAAGAAAGATGTCTCAAATAGTGCTACACAAGACTCAATCATGAATGTATACAAAAAGACTCAAACTATTTATACAAATATCAATGTGTACTCAAAGATTCAAGTTGTGAAAACCATAATCAAATATTCTCGAGCTCTCATTACTTGCTTCAAATGCAAGTTCAAGCTCAAACATAAGCATTCGAATCTCTTTACACAAATGATGATTCTATTTTCACCCACAAGTGTATAATAAATCAAAATTTTAAGAATCAAATAGAACGTCACTCTCAAAAAGTGGAACACAATGCATGCTTTCACCCAGTGGTTGGCCTTTATTTTCTAATCAACAATGTTTCCGCTTTCTCAGGATCAAGAAGGTCTTTCTAAGGCTTGTCATGGGCCGAGTGCAAAGGTATCATTTAGGCTTAGTGAGTAATGGTCCTCATGAATTGTGGTGCTCAGAACACTTCCTTTGTTCTTCCTTCTTCATCTTTGTTTCTGTTCATAAGTCATCCTATCATTCACTTCCTATGGATTGCTTGAAAATCCTATTCCATTATGACTTTTATTCAATAACTTTTCTTTTTCATTTCATTTCTTTTATCTTCTTTTCTTTTTTTTATATAGAGTGTTTCCTTCTTTTTGCAACACCACGAGTTAAGGGAGACTTTTTTGCACATTTTTTGACTTTTTCCTTTTCTTTTCACCACACCCCAAATTAGGCTTTTGGCCTAAGTTTGCTATTTCAATCAAAACAATCTTTCGTGAGGACAAAAGGGGAATGGATCAAGAAGGGTACAGTCTCTATACAGTTTCTTCCAAAGAAGGTTAAGACTCAAAGGGTGTTCAAGAGAGGTTCACACACTCAAAAGGAAAGTCATAAGAGGGGTATATGTCAAATTGGCTCTCACTTTATAAAATTGCCTAATATCGTATCAAGAGAAAGCATTACTTAGTCGACTAGAATAATGAGGAAAATTCTAGGTATTGTCATTCATGGTTCAAGGTAAGCTTATCACACGAGGCATCGAACTTAAGTCAAACAAGACTCCACACTTTTATCTAGTGTGCAAGTGTCATTACACAAGAATTAAGTTGACACATGGCAAGTCACAATGAGATGTAAAGAGTTTACATATTACTTATGCTACTTCTTTTGGTCTCGTTGTAGCTGCACATTAATGTTTGTTCGATTGATAGCACTATTCAAGTTATCAATATTGATGGAAAACGATACTCGAATTTGCGAGCAAACAATCATTTTCAACATAAGGGTCACCGATCTGGTGGGTGATTCACTGAAACTTTCCTGGGCTCACTAAGTTTTATAGGCTCCGGGTTTTGAATATATCTTGATTCAAATGGAAGAATAACATTGATCAATGACTTCTTTAGTGACTCACCCACTGGACCTATTGCACGCCATGTCGCACCTTTTAAAAGTCTTTGTTGAATAGTTGAGATGGATTCATCATTTTGCCACCAAGTATGATTAGAAACTTCTATTAAATTTGATACGAAATATATAAAGACACTAACCCAAGCTTTACATTTCAGGTAATCTTTCAGATAGTGACCTTCCTTTTTACAAAAACGACACATCAGCCTTGAGTTCATTATAAGCATCATGTGAAACTTTAGCAAGTTCTTTCTTTTTCTTAAGCTTGTTAGCTTTCACTTTAAGTCATTCACCAGCTCCTTGACCCATGATGTCACGACCCAAATCGGGGACGCGACTGGCACCCACACTTACCCTCCTATGTGAGCGAACCAACCCATCTAAACCTTAACATTTCAATGTATATCAACAGAAAGTAATGCGGAAGACTTAAACTCATTAATAAAAACCAATTCAATAACTATTAATATTCAACATCTATTATTCCCCAAAATCTGGAAGTCATCACCACAAGAACATCTATCTCAAATAACTAAACTAAGAATGTCTAAGAACAAAATAACTAAAAAGCTAGTCCATGCCGGAAGTTCAAGGCATCAAGACATGAAGAGGAAGATCCAGTCCAAGCTAGAAACATTAGCTCACCCTGAAGATCCGGTGTGACGAAGACTGGCTAGAATCACTGTTGAGTTGAAGACGACGGCACGTTTGCTGCACCCCACAAATCACAAAGAAGAAAAAAAAAAGTAGGGGTCAGTACAAAACACGGGTACTGAGTAAGTATCATCGGCCAACTCAAAATAGAAAACAGTATATATCAAGTAATATTATAAATTCAACTATGATGCTTAACATGTAGCAACAACAAGTACTATATCATTAACAATTTCCACTAAGTTCACACATGAGGACTCAAGCCTCAATACCATACTCATTTGGGAATTGGGTTCATTAGATTGAGTATATTCGTTATCTTTCAAGATTCATTATCTTTCTTCCCCTTGTGTCGGTACGTGACACTCCGATCCATATTCTATCCGGGTGCCGGAACGTGGCACTCTGATCCTCATTCTATCCTGGTACCGGAACGTGGCACCCGATCCATATTCTATCCTGGTGTCGGAACGTGACACTCCGATCCTCATTCTATCCTGGTACCGGAACGTGGCACCCGATCCTCTATTTCTATCCTGGTACCGGAACGTGGCACCCGATCCCCTAATTCATCAAGCCTTCTTTTTATACCAAGGCATCATCATTCTCATTATATAATTTATCAAGCCTTCTTTATACTAAGGCATCATTATTAACACGTGAATTAGGGTTTTCTTTCAAGATTTGGGATTCGATAACTTCATCATGCTTATTTTATCACAGTCACATAATCATATTCATGCAAGCATACAATTAAGCATATAGAAGGGTTTTACAATACTATCAATACATATCATTCACTATTAAGAGTTCACTACGAATATCGTAAAAACCATAACCTACCTCCACCGAAGATTAGTGATCAACAAGCAATTTCCCAAGCTTTGTTCTTCTTCTCGTTTCTATCTATCAATTGATCAATCTCCCTCTCTCTTTTCTTTCTGTTTTCTTTTATTCAAACCCTCTTTCTTTTACCCTAATTAACATATAATTAAGAATAAAGACGGCAATAATAGCCCACTAATTAACTTAGGGTTACCTCTTTTAACCCCCAAGTAGTTAGACTTATTAATATTAAACCCCTAACTTTATAATTAAGGAAAGAATAGTCCAAAGCGTTTCTTAAAACTTAACCAGAATTCCGACTCCAACTGGGATTACACAACCTGTGACGGGCCGTCGTGCCTGCGATGGTCCGTCACACAGGTCGTCGTAACGACCAGAGTTCTATTTTTCACCAAGGACACTGTGACGGTCCGTCACACCTGTGACGGTCCGTCCTGCAAGTCCGTTACGAAGTTCAGAGAGTCGATTTTCAGTACCCAATTTCAGAATTCCTAAGTATATTGAAACGAGACCCTGCGACGGTCCGTCGTGGGGTCCATTGCCTCAGGCAATTTTCCAGAAATAAAATCTGCTGCTTAAAACGACTAAACGGGTCGTTACAATAGATACCAATTTACCCATCGTTCGTCCCCGAACGATCAAAATAAGAAAGACAATGGCGAAAAAGGAGTACCTGAATCTGTAAACAGATGTGGGTATTTTTCTTGCATATCTGCCTCCTTCTCTTAAGTAGCCTCTTCAACCGGTCGATTCTTCCATTGAACTTTGATGGATGCAATCTCTCTCGACCTCAACTTGCGAACTTCTCTATCTAATATAGCAACCGGTTCCTCCTCATAAGTCAAATTCTCGTCAAGCAAAACTGAATCCCAACGGATGATGTAGTTTCCATCCCCATGGTATCTTTTCAACATGGACACATGAAATACCGGATGCACTCCGGACAGCCCTGGAGGTAAGGCTAATTCATAAGACACCTCCCCTACTCGCTTTAGTACCTCAAATGGTCCAATATACCTTGGACTAAGCTTACCTCTTTTACCAAACCGCATCACCCCTTTCATTGGCGAAACTTTTAACAAGACTTGTTCACCCTCCATGAACTCTAAGTCTCTAACCTTTCGATCTTCATATTCTTTTTGCCTACTTTGCGCCGCTAGGAGATTTTCTTGAATAGACTTCACTTTCTCTAATGAGTCCCTCAAAAGATCAGTACCCCAAGGTCTAACCTCAAATGCATTGAACCAACCAATGGCAGATCTACACCTCCTCCCATACAATGCTTCAAATGGAGCCATATCAATACTGGAGTGATAGCTATTATTGTATGAAAACTCTGCCAAAGGTAAGAAGCTATCCCAATGGCCACCAAACTCTATCACGCATGCGCGAAGCATATCCTCCAACACTTGGATCGTTCGCTCAGACTGACCATCGGTCTGAGGGTGAAATGCAGTACTAAGGTCCAACCTAGTACCCAATTCCGCATGCAGTGTTTTCCAAAATTTAGAAGTAAACTGCGTACCTCTATCTGATATGATGGAGAGTGGGACTCCATGCAACCGAACCACCTCCGAGATATTGATTTTTGCTAATTTTTCTTCATTATAAGTCACCTTGACCGGAATGAAATGAGCAGACTTAGTTAACCTATCAACAATTACCCAAATCGAGTCATATTTACCCATTGTCCTTGGAAGACCAACCACAAAGTCCATTGCGATTCTCTCCCACTTCCTTTCAGGAATGGGAATTCTCTGAAGCGTTCCTCCGGGCCTCTGGTGTTCATACTTTACTTGTTGACAGTTTGGGCATTTGGCAATAAAGTCAACAATATCGCGCTTCATTCTACTCCACCAAAAGTGTTGCTTTAGGTCGCGATACATCTTGGTTGCACCCGGATGTATAGAATACCTTGTACTGTGAGCCTCTGTCAGAATAGTGTTGATCAAATCATCGATGCGGGGTACACATATCCTTCCCTTAATCCTCAAAACACCTTCCTCATCGATTGTTGCTTCTTTAGCCTCTCCTTGCGACACTTTATCTCGAATACGGATCAACTTCTCGTCATCAAACTGCTTCCCCTTAATCTTGTCAAGGAAGGAGGATCTTGCCTCCACACAAGCTAACAATCCTCCCTTCTCATTTACTTCTAACCTCATAAGGTCATTAGCCAAAATCTGCACTTCTCTAGCCAATGGGCGTCTAGAAGCTTGCAAATGAGCTAGACTTCCCATGCTTCCCACCTTTCTACTCAAAGCATCTGACACAACATTCGCCTTCCCTGGATGATACAAGATAGTGATGTCGTAGTCCTTCAGTAGTTCCATCCATCTCCTCTGTCTCAAGTTCAAATCTTTCTGAGTAAAGACATATTGTAGGCTACGATGATCCGTATAGACCTCACACTTAACCCCATACAAATAGTGTCTCCATTGCTTTAGTGCAAATACTACTACCGCGGCCACTCCAAATCATGGGTCGGATAGTTACGTTCATGCACCTTTAATTGCCTCGAAGCATAAGCAATCACATTCTTCTCTTGCATTAGCACTGCACCCAACCCAGAATAGGATGCATCACAATAAACAATGAAGTTTTTACCCTCTACTAGCAAGGTAAGAATTGGTGCGGTAGTCAACAAAGTCTTAAGCTTCTGAAAGCTTTCCTCACATTCATCTGACCATACAAATGGAACATTCTGCTTAGTCAAGTTCGTCAATTGAGAAGCAATAGAAGAGAATCCCTTGACGAATCGGCGGTAGTAACTAGCTAACCCCACAAAACTCCTTATTTCTGACACATTAGTGGGTCTTACCCAATTCTTCACTGTCTCAATCTTAGAAGGATCCACCATCACTCCATCCTTAGAAACCACGTGCCCCAAGAAGGACACTGTATCTAGCCAAAACTCACACTTAGGGAATTTGGCATAAAGCTTTTTCTCCCTCAACAACTCTAACACCATTCTCAAATGCTCCTCATGTTCCTTCTTACTCTTGGAGTATATCAGTATATCATCAATAAACACGATCACAAAGAGGTCCAAATATGGCTTGAAAATCCCGTTCATCAAGCTCATGAAAGCAGCAGGGGCATTCGTAAGACCAAAAGACATTACCACAAATTCATAATGCCCATACCTAGTTCGAAAAGCAGTCTTTGGCACATCCGCTGCCCGTATTTTCAGTTGATGATAACCGGATCTCAAGTCGATCTTCGAGAAGACACAAGCACCTTGTAGTTGATCGAATAAGTCATCAATGCGAGGAAGAGGATATTTGTTCTTAACAATTACCTTGTTCAACTGCCGGTAATCTATGCACATTCGAAAACTCCCATCCTTCTTCTTCACAAACAAAACTGGAGCACCCCAAGGAGATGCACTTGGTCTAATGAAGCCTTTGCTCAACAACTCTTGAAGTTGTGCTTTTAACTCTCTTAACTCCGCGGGAGCCATTCTATAAGGGGGTATAGAAATGGGGCGTGTGCCCGGTTCAAGATCGATACAGAAGTCAATATCCCTATCTTGTGGCATACTAGGAAGATCTGTAGGGAACACATCCAAAAACTCGCGGACTACCGAAACCGACTCAATCGAGGGTACTTGAGTAGTGTCGTCCTTGAGATGTGCCAAGAAAGCTAAACACCCTTTACTAACCATTTTCTTAGCACGAAGAAAGGAGATAATACGCACCGGATTGGAAGTGTAGTCACCCTCCCACACTAACGGATCTGTCCCAGGCTTGGCTAACGTCACCGTTTTAGCATTACAATCCAAGATCGCAAAATTCGGAGAAAGCCAAGTCATACCCAGAATTACATCGAAGTCACCCATTTCTAAAATAACCAAGTCTACATAAGTGTTGCTCCCCACAAAACTCACCAAACAAGACCTATATACCTTTTCAACTACCACAGACTCACCCACCGGAGTAGAAACACGAATAGGCATATCAAGTAATTCACAATGTAAATTTAGACCATTAGCAAATGATGAAGATACATATGAAAACGTGGAGCCAGGGTCAAATAATACAGATGCCATGCAATCACAAACCAAAAGATTACCTGTGATAACAGCATCAGACGCCCCGCTTCAGATCTCCCAGGGAAAGCGTAACAATGGGCCCTATCACCTGTCTTTCCATTGCCCCTACCATGTTGTATCGTAGTGGCTCCAGTTTGCCCATCACCTCTGCCGTTGTGGTGACCACCATTACCTCGACCACCACGTCCTCCAGAAAAACGGCCTCTACCATGACCACCCCTACCTCTAGCTAGTGGGGTTCTGTAACTCTGGTTTGGACAATACCTCTTAATGTGTCCAATCTCCCCACATCCATAACATTCTCTGGGTTCACGAATCGGCCCCTCAGAGAAGTGTTGACCGGTCTGAGGTGGACCCCCAACTACAGTCTGTAGTGAAGACTGAATTGGTCGAACTGAGTAGCCTCCAGAACTCTGTCCTGTAGTATACGAACCGTTGAACTCACCTCCCTTTCGAAACCTCTTTGATGTCGATGTTGTGGTGAAGTCATCTGGCTTCACTCCTTCCACCTCTATCACAAAGTCTACCACCTCTTGGAAGGATTTCGCCGTAGCCGCTACCTGTAAGGCTAAAATCCGCAACTCTGACCTCAACCCCTTCACGAAACGGCGAATCCGTTCTTGTGGACTGAAACAAAGTTGGGTGGCATATCTGGATAGTGTGCGAAATTTAGCCTCGTATGCATTAACCGTCATTCTACCTTGCTCTAGACTCAAGAACTCATCCCTTTTTCTATCTCTCAAAGTCCTTGGGATATACTTCTCCATAAACAAGCTAGAGAATGATGCCCAAGTCATAGGCGTTGCCTCTGTCGGTTGACACTCAACATGTGACCGCCACCACATTTTGGCGTTCCCTTGAAACTGATAACTCACGAACTCAATACCAAAACGTTCTACTATCCCCATCTTGTGTAGTAGCTCATCACAGTAAACCAGAAAATCGTAGGCATCCTCTGATTCTGCACCCTTAAAGACTGGAGGTTTCAATTTCAAGAACTTACTGAAAAGTTCATGCTGATCATTTGGCATTATAGGGCCAGTACTCAGACGTGGAAATGTGCCTATCTCCAATGAGGCATCCATACGAGGAGCCCCAGCAGCAGCATGTCGTACCTCTGAAACCGGAGGTGTTGGTGCAGAAACCACTGGAGGTGCCTGACCCTGATCAGATAAACCGCTAAGATAGGCCAGAACCTGATTAATCATTTCTGGGGTAGGTTGGGGTGGCAGTTCCTCATTTTGCACTTGCTCATTCTCCCCTTCCTCACCCTCTCTTATCACCTCCTCAGTTGGTGGAGGAGTCACCGCCCTAGCATCAGATGGGCTAGGGGCTCGTCCTCTTCCTCTAGAGGACGTCCTCCCACGACCTCTTCCACGGCCTCTTGCCATTGCTCTTCCTCAAGCTACAGCCCCAGTGGCTGGCTCAGTCGTTTCTTGTCTTTCCGTTGTTGCTGCTGGTGCGTTCGTTGCTCTAGTTCTAACCATCTGCGAAATAGAATGAAGATGGTCAGATACCAATTTGTATCACCTAGATACCAATTGGACTCAAGTAGTAGCACGAAATAAGAATGAAAGAATGGAATTTTCCTAAAGTCTTATAGCCTCTCAAAGAAAAGTAAAGGCGTCCCCCTACCGTTCCTTAAGACTCTACTAGACTCGTTCTTGTGTGATGAGACCAATGAACCTAATGCTCTGATACCAAGTTTGTCACGACCCAAATCGGGGATGCGACTGGCACCCACACTTACCCTCCTATGTGAGCGAACCAACCCATCTAAACCTTAACATTTCAATGTATATCAACAGAAAGTAATGCGGAAGACTTAAACTCATTAATAAAAACCAATTCAATAACTATTAATATTCAACATCTATTATTCCCCAAAATCTGGAAGTCATCACCACAAGAACATCTATCTCAAATAACTAAACTAAGAATGTCTAAGAACAAAATAACTAAAAAGCTAGTCCATGCCGGAAGTTCAAGGCATCAAGACATGAAGAGGAAGATCCAGTCCAAGCTAGAAGCATTAGCTCACCCTGAAGATCCGGTGTGACGAAGACTGGCTAGAATCACTGTTGAGTTGAAGACGACGGCACGTTTGCTGCACCCCACAAATCACAAAGAAGAAAACATAAAAGTAGGGGTCAGTACAAAACACGGGTACTGAGTAAGTATCATCGGCCAACTCAAAATAGAAAACAGTACATATCAAGTAATATTATAAATTCAACTATGATGCTTAACATGTAGCAACAACAAGTACTATATCATTAACAATTTCCACTAAGTTCACACATGAGGACTCAAGCCTCAATACCATACTCATTTGGGAATTGGGTTCATTAGATTGAGTATATTCGTTATCTTTCAAGATTCATTATCTTTCTTCCCCTTGTGTCGGTACGTGACACTCCGATCCATATTCTATCCTGGTGCCGGAACGTGGCACTCCGATCCTCATTCTATCCTGGTACCGGAACGTGGCACCCGATCCATATTCTATCCTGGTGTCAGAACGTGACACTCCGATCCTTATTCTATCCTGGTACCGGAACGTGGCACCCGATCCTCTATTTCTATCCTGGTACCGGAACGTGGCACCCGATCCCCTAATTCATCAAGCCTTCTTTTTATACCAAGGCATCATCATTCTCATTATATAATTTATCAAGCCTTCTTTATACTAAGGCATCATTATTAACACGTGAATTAGGGTTTTCTTTCAAGATTTGGGATTCGATAACTTCATCATGCTTATTTTATCATAGTCACATAATCATATTCATGCAAGCATACAATTAAGCATATAGAAGGGTTTTACAATACTATCAATACATATCATTCACTATTAAGAGTTCACTACGAATATCGTAAAAACCATAACCTACCTCCACCGAAGATTAGTGATCAACAAGCAATTTCCCAAGCTTTGTTCTTCTTCTCGTTTCTATCTCTCAATCGATCAATCTCCCTCTCTCTTTTCTTTCTGTTTTCTTTTATTCAAACCCTCTTTCTTTTACCCTAATTAACATATAATTAAGAATAAAGATGGCAATAATAGCCCACTAATTAACTTAGGGTTACCTCTTTTAACCCCCAAGTAGTTAGATTTATTAATATTAACCCCCTAACTTTATAATTAAGGAAAGAATAGTCCAAAGCGTCCCTTAAAACTTAACCAGAATTCTGACTCCAACTGGGATTACACAACCTGTGACGGGCCGTCGTGCTTGCGACGGTCCGTCACACAGGTCGTCGTAACGACCAGAGTTCTATTTTTCACCAAGGACACTGTGACGGTCCGTCACACCTGTGACGGTCCGTCCTGCAAGTCTGTTACGAAGTTCAGAGAGTCGATTTTCAGTACCCAATTTCAGAATTCCTAAGTATATTGAAACAAGACCCTGCGACGGTCCGTCGTGCCTGTGACGGTCCGTCGTGGGGTCCATTGCCTCAGCCAATTTTCCAGAAATAAAATCTGCTGCTCAAAACGACTAAACGGGTCGTTACACATGAGGTCAATGTAATGACCTCCTTGTTTCTTAAGTCTTGACTCCTTTTGAGAAAGCATACTGGACAATTCACTAATATCCCACTTATCCTTAACAGTGTTATAGTTAATTTGGAATTGTCCATACTCAAAAGGCAATGAGTTCAGAATAAACTGAACCAATAAGGTGTCATCTACTTTCATACCCAAGGTCTAAAGTCTTGTTGCAATGTAAGTCATCTAAATGATATGATTTTGCATACTACATGACCCATTAAACTTCATTGTCATCAATTCAGTCGTTAGTGTACCAGTGAGAGACTTATCAACAAAACCAAAACGTTTTTTCCACAAAGTTCAAGTATTCCCTGACACTTTATATTTGTAGATAGTACTTGTAATATTGCTAACAACAATCAATTGCATGAACAGACACTCAATCTGTTAGAGTGTTCCCATGATTTATGAAAGACTTCATCCTGACTACTCTTATCAGTAATGGAAGTAGGTTTGTCATTTAACAGAACCAAGTCAAGATCCATCACACCCAAGTGGAACTAGACTTGTTCATATCATTCATAGAAGTTAAATCCTTTGAACACAATAATAGATGAAGCATATGAATGAAGAGGAATAACTGCAAATTGATATATGTGCTCACATATAAAAAAATAATGTGAATTCAGTAAAACGATAAAAGTACATCGAAATTCTCGTTTGGGTAGATATTACAACACACTATCATAATTTAAATGTCATTCTAAAAATATTTAATAGGCAATTAAATAATTCTAACCAGACATATATGACATTTTTGGATGTACAATATATGTTTGATTAAAGATATTAATTTACTTCATAATTTTCACTATTTGTAGAATCATAGATTCTCCTTTGGGTAAAATTTTCTTAGGTTATAGCAATAGTAAATGTCAATTTATATATTTATTTTTCAATATAGGCATTTAATTGATCTTCATAGATAAATGACAATTTTATAAGTGCATATTTTTCTTAAGCATACTAGTTTGGCCAGTTTGGTGACTAACAAGCTATATGAATACAAATGCATACATAATCTCATAAAATTTTGTGAATGTGGATATTTTTAAACGTTTTATTTTGACCACTTCGGTAACTAAGAAATTATAGATGCATAATACATACAGCAAGTGATCATAAACATGATATGTGTAGACGTTAATTCTCTTGTTTGACCACTATGGTGACTAAAAAGCTATATAAATACAAAGCACACATAACATCATTAAATTTTGTGCATGTGAATAATTTCAAACAATTTAGTTTGGCCACTTTGGTGACTAACAAACTATAGAAACATAATACATGCATCAACTGAACATAAGCATAATATGTGTAGACATTAATTTCTCTAGTTTGGTCACTTTGATAACTAACTAACTGTATAACTACAAAGTACACATGATATCACAAAATTTTGTGCATGTGAATAATTTTAAACATTTTAGTTAGGCCACTTTGGTGACTAACAAAGTATAGAAAGATAATACATTCATCAAGTGAACATAAACATGATATGTGTAAACATTAATTTCTCTAGTTTGGTCACTTTGGTAACTAACAAATTATAAAATTACAAAGAACACATAACATCATAAAATTTTGTGCATAAGAATAATTTTAAACATTTAAATTTGGTCACTTTGGTGACTAACAAACTGTAGAAACATAATACATGCATCAAGTCAAAAAATCAACCCAGTCTCTCTTAGAATATTGTATATGCCAATGAATAATGAATTGTATTAATCCACATATGTCAAGTGATCATAAAAATTGTATGTGTAAATATCAATTTTCTAGTTTGGCCTCTTTGTTCCTTTTGAGCATATGAATGAATCACATGGGAGATAATAAGTTTCATCAATGTAATTATGTATACATTGTTCTGAATTAAACATAATACAACAAAGGAATTTTTCTTTTTGTTATAAGAACGAAAGGTTTGTGAAAAACAAAGTCTCAACAAAATCAAACCTACAGATTAAATGACTTTATTAAAAAATCACATCAATACTCGACTGGTCTCTAAGTTAATCATCATTGGGTTCGAAATGATGCGATTATATTATTTATGAAGATTATCCATTTAAACAATCAAGACTCCGATGACACATGTAAGATTAAATACTTTATAACAGAATATTAGGATCTTGAACACGATTATCTTACATTGAGCTTGTTAGGGAAACATACCTGATGAGGAAGACATCATCACAGAGAAAAGAGGAAACGTTAGTTGTAAATTGGTTTTTAACTTCTTTCCCTAAATTTATTTTACAACAACCGTCAGCCGTGTAGTTATTGTAGAGAATATTGGATAACCCTAATGGGTGGAGGGAGGACCAATTTATAGAGGTTATGATTTAATCTTGTACGTTCATCAAGTAACCAATGTAGGGACAAGATCTATTCCTTATTAAGTATTTTTTATGGTACTACTTTGATTACAAGTAAATTTGGGCTATAAGTAAGAAATAATTAATAAAATCAAATAACAATTCTTACATCTTCTTCCTCTCTCCCTTATATTCTCTGTACGGGAATAGTCCATGTGTCTCAATCTTAGCTCCTCCCTCGTCCTATATAATAATCACATGATCTTCATTGTTTTCCGTTGAAGAGTAGTACGAATTCCAGCTCCTCAAGCCTAATCCAAACAGAGAATTAAAATTTCAATTTGAAATTTCAACCCAATTTCTACCCAGTTTCCCCCTAATTTGTTCTTTTCTTCCCCTATATATACTCATCTTCCTTAAACGTTAAAGAAGTTTTTTGTTTTGGAGATGTTAATTTACTATTTAAAAGAGAGGGAATTTACATCAAAAGAAATAGATATAGAGATAGAAACTCTCCAAGAATAGCTAAGGAAAACATACATTATGAGCCCACAAGCTTAGTGATTTTCTCATTCAAACTTGTTAGAGCTCGTCACGATTCGGTGAAGCTCTATTTGTGGTAAAGTCTCTGCTTTTCTAGTCGTCTAGTCTTGGTTTTGCTCTCCGAAAAATTGTTATATCCTTATTATATAATATTCTCATCATTCCCTCGTCTGTTTAAGTATCATTCTGATTGAAGTTGAGAACCATTTTCCTGTGGCTGTATATTGTTATTCGTAGTTGAGTTGACGATGTATTTTAGTACATTTTATATACTCTTGTCGTTTCCATGAATGGGTCCCAACGGCGGGCTTAAAGTTTGGAGACTTGTAGGTGTTTGTTCCACTGCTTTATTGGAGTTTGTTTATCCTTTATGATGGAATGTAGTCATCCACATCAGTCAATGGACCAAGTCCCTAGACACAGTAAGAACAATACGGAACAGTAAACAGAAAGGAGAATACAATACAAGCAGTTTACGTGAAAACCTCCATACTCAAGAGAGTAAAACCACGACCTATTGTACAAGATTTCAACTGTTTTCTCTAATCTTTTCAAGTAAAAGTAAAATCCGGTTACAACTAATGTGAGAAAAAGCTATTATTCTCACGATTAAGTAATCTGTCTATTACTTGAAGAGCCTAAGTGGATACAACACCGCCCACTAAGCTATTACCCCTAGATAACTAAGACTTAGCTAAGCGGATACCACATCGCCCACTAAACCACCATGCTCCAGATGATTTAGAATTTGACTAAGCAGATACAACACTGCCCACCTAACCACCCACCTAGATGACTCAGAATTTTGACAAAGCAACAAAACAATGTTGCCCTCTAAATCAGCTAAACCAACTAATTTAGACTTTTACAAACCAAAAGCAAATATTTGAATCCTTTATTGACTAGGAACAGATTGACAATACATGCACGAAAGTATAACTCCTAAGACATACTCTTATCCTTGCAACTTGATCAGGTCCTTGTTGTGCTTTCTGGATAATACTTCTTGAAATTGAGTCTTTGCAAGTGTTCTTGAGAATTTTCAAGTTGCAAAAACTTATAAAATGATATACACAAAACCCAAACTCAACAAGGACATTTTCGCACTCTATGAGATCTCTTTGTTGAGTATGAGTATTGTTCTTCCTTGAAGATGACCTTCTTTTCAAACTTATGAATTTTCAGAGAAAATCCAAGTTTTTGTTTGACAAATCTTAAGTTTGTGTTGAAAGAGAAGAGACTATATAAAAATGCACACAAACTCTTGGGACAAGGTCATTGGCTGAGATCCTGTTGTTCTCAAAGGTTGTGCACAAACTCTTGAATGTTATAGAAACTATGTTATGTCATGGACTGTCGTCAAGCGTCTAGTGTGATGCTTTAGTTTGTTGTTGCCGATACTATAACTCGCGTAGGTCTAAGTTTTCAAGTTAATTGATATGGGGAATTACATGTAGTGTAAATGATATTCGTTCAATCGATTTGGATTTCTCCGTTCCTTGATCTTTCGGTATATGTTGCTTTAGATGACATGTTTGAGCGATTGTCATGTTTCACTTTGCCCATTACTTCGAAATGAATTTGTAGCTAAGTTCATATAATGGTGATTTCATGTTGCCTCTTGTTTTAAGTTTCGTTTGCTCCAAGTCATGTCCTCTTCCAAAATTGTTGCCTATTATTTGTCTTCTGATTGTCTCAACATGTTAACTTGTTCAAATTTTCAAGTTTTTAGTAATGGTTAAGTTTAGAAGTTTTGCCATCTTTTTTACCAAATGATTCATGTTGGTTTGTAGGTCAAGTTTAAGTAAGACATTAATTTAGTTTAAGTCTTCATATGATTGAGGTTTAAGTTTAATTAAGCATGAAAATATGTTGAGATGTCTTGCTTATCTTCTTTGTTGCTTAAAGAATTGTTTGCATTTCTTTGTGAAAATGCTAAATATGGATTTTGTGTGGATATTGGCTGTTGACTTAGGACATTGGTAAAGTGACATCATGGGTTTCTCTTTTCTTTTCTTTTGACTCGTATTGGTTCTTATATGTCATCTTTTGGTGCATGCAATCTCTCCGAATGAGTCCTATGGACTTTAGCTTCTGTACCACATCTTTTTCAGGCCATATCGTCCCAAAATCACTTTATCGGGTCAACAGGTTTACCAAAGCTGAATTAGAAGGCTGGAAATCATATTTTTCAGATTCCAGAAAGCTAAAAACAGGGTAATATACCTGCTGTATACACCTATATACAGTAAGAAATACAATATACAGGTGCACAACATGGAAATGCAGGTTGAAAAAATGCAGAAATATTAAGTTCAATAAAATACAAGTTTTAGAAGGCCCAAAATGAGTTAGGTACGGCTCGTATACCGTGGTATACACAAAAATCTATACATAGATTTTCTAAAGGGAAAACAGGGCCCATTAGCTTAAGTGACTTCCATCAATTGTCAAATATGGGCAAGGTTCATTTATTTTTTGGACATTTTTAGTAGACTTAGATAGGCAAATCACATAGTCTAAGATAGAAATTACTTTCTATTCCTACTCTTTTACTAATTACGAAAAATCTCTTTTTTTATATTATGTCGGATACATAATATTACAGATCGATACTAAAAAGAGGATTAAAAAGGGAAATTATAATTAACCCCACGAATCACGCGGACGTTTAACAATTTTACCAATCAATCTTCATAGACCTCTAACTGAATTAGACATTTTTGAATTTCAAATTGTGAAGCCTTCTCTTTTTTCTTCGAAAACACTGTAAAAGTTTGATTCTTTATTATGACTGTTTTTTTATTTTTATTTTCTTTTGGTTTGGGATGTTGTTTTGGCTTCTTGAACCTTTGGTTTCAAGAGAGATTATTATTTATATTTGGTACAATTGTATCTATATGTATTAGTGTGTTATACAGTTCAATGGAATCAATGTCGGACAAAAGTGATTGATCAGTTTCGAATTGTGTTTTGAAAGAAGTTGTCTTGCCAACAAGATACAAAAGAATGTCCAGTAGATCAAGAAAAAAAATACAAATGAAAAACTAACATCAAACATTTAAAGTACTTTATTTTTTCAGATCTAATAATTTTTCAAATTATAATATTTCTTTCCACTATTACAAATGTTCACATTAAAAAGTGCTTTTAGCTTACTAATTTTTTATCCAATAAATTGTAATGCTACATTTTTCAGTTCTGTCTATATATTTTTTTTATTTTTTTTATAAAGTGAAACGGTATACATATTGTGTATTGTTTTGTGTTTGATATAAAGTTGCTTTTAAAATATACGTCGTATTAGTTAAGTAATTATTGTATATGTAACTGTTCATAAGTATTCAATTGTATTGATTTGTTTAACATAATGAATTTGATACTTAATTCTTTTAATTTTTTTGTATCAGATAAATAGTATCAAGTGCTGTAAATGTGCCGGATAAGAGTTGTAATGTGTATAGGAAAAGGCATGATGTTAAAAGATAATATATTACAAATTTAGAAGATTGGAACAGCATCAAGTTTAATTTTGTGAGACACATCAATTTGTGATGTTGAAAGCATAATAAATAATAATTGTGTATCATATACTTAATATGCATTTCTGGCAAATTTGTATCAACTTATACACATCAATTTGTGCTACTAAAAGCATGAAAAATAATAATTATGTATCATATACATAATATATTATTTGACAAATTTTTGTCAACTTATAATATAGTATCAACTATAGTCATTTGTACCAAATTTATAAGAGACATAATGTTAAAAGGTACTAAATATATTGAAACTTAACTGATTTGTATCAGGTATAAAAATATAGTATCAGGTGTTGTGATACATGCAAATTTTGTTATATAAAAAATAATTGTGTATCATATACATAATATAGTTTTGAAAAATCTTGTATCTGCTAATAATATAGTATCAATTATATATTAATTGTAATATACTCTATATTACAATTATAAAGTATAAAATATATGATATATAAAATACTTATAATTGTGTATCATATAATAATTTTTGATATTTTGTATCAGATAATATATGATGTATAAAAAACTTATAATAGACAAAACGTAACAAGGTACTAACAATAACAAATATCATATTCAAAATAAACAATTTTGTTTCAAAAAACTGTAAAACTTGAGAAAATGATTCTTGAAAGATAACAAACCCTCAAAAATATTAACTAATGTGTCTTACAAAAAATAAACATCAAAAGTTGTCTGTGAATTGGTACATAATCACTAATATATATGATCCAAGTCATCTTATTGATATAAAGTGAAATAGCTCTTCATCTTTAGTGGATCATCGCTAATGGCTAACATATCCCACCTTGACCTTGTTGAGATCGCACTTGCATAATAGTGTTGCATATCTTGTGCGAAGGTAGTAAGTTCAGAAATCATTAGATGGATGTTGACTTCATCGCTAAAGAATTCAACAAAGGCAACTACAAACATTCAACCATCACTATAAATATTCTGCAGATACATTATAACAATAAATTAAATTTGAACAAAAAGTCAATTACATGATATAGTAACTATAAAAAAATCTTATTGCTTAGTTGATACGTAATGATAATAATAGTAACTGATACTCAATACCACTTGATAGTATTTGTTTCTGATACTAAATGAAACATTATATATTCATTATATTTTATTTAGGTATTGTAGTGAAGCTATTTTATAATATGATACACTATTCTGCAATATCTCATCAAAATAATTTCTACTATATAGTTTGATAGATTAGTGACAATATATCGAAAAACAAAAAGAATCAAAATTATGATTTTATATATAATTTCATAAGATTTAAATCAAGGTACAATATAATATGATAATTTATCATTGTTGTCAACATATCTAATTTTTTTATAATAACTCATCAGGCCTAAAGTTCTTCCACATTTGCTTTAAAAGATGAAGTTTCATTTTTCTTCGATTTCGTCTTCTAAATATTATGATTCGTTATTGTTAATGGATCCTACAATCTCTTGGATCTATTTTCAACTCAATTATCATCATCAGAATTGTAAAGAATTGATTAGATCTATTTTCATGAAATTTTTCATGATCAAAATCAACTACACAAGGCACCATACTAAAAAGAGGGAGCAAAATTCATATGTATAATAAAATTGTAAATAAAAAAAATAATTTTTTTTATAAAAAAAATGAAATCTGAAGAATTGAAAATAAAAAAATGATGAAAAAATAGTTCTATCTCTTTAGTAACTTGAAATTTATGAACTTGAGAAAGAATAGATTTGAAATTTAAAAATTGAGTGATTGATGTAACTGTTGATATATGGGAGTGATTTTAGGCGTAAAAATCGAAAAAAAATCGTTGGTTTGAAGGGATGTGAATAATGTATCAGAAAAATGAGGTAAAAAGAGGAAAAAAAGGATTTTTGAAGTATTTTGAAAAGGTAGGGAATTTTAGAAATTATGAAAAGAAAGATTGTGTAGTTAAATAATTTTTCTTTTTTAGTAATAGGACAAGTTCAAGATTTGGGAATTCGGGCCAAAGGCCCAGATTTGATACTTATTTTCGCACTTTTATTATTATTGTTAGCTAAAAAAATAGGATAAATTACCTAACTACACAACCTTTTTGTTTTTTTAATATTCTCTAAAATTTTCTATCATTCTCATATATATAGTAAGAGAGAAAGAGAGAGGCTAGGAGAGGTGAAAAGCGTCATTTGCCAACGCCACAAATACACATTAATTATTAGCAATAAATACTAATTATTCATAATCTATATTTAATTAAAAAATAATATTAAACAACAACAACAACAACAAAACCAACATGACAATGACAACGACAACGACAACAACAACAACAAACAACAAAAATAACAACAACAAGAACAACAACATGTAACCTTTATTTTTTTCTTATAAAGTATGAATTATTAATTATTAACTATATGTAATTATATCAAATATTAATTATAACTTCAAATACAAGTAAAAAATTTAAAGCATTTTCATATTTAATGTGACCGTTTTAAAAAACCATATAAAAAGGATTAAAAATAAAATATATCTACAAAACCTACTATGCCCAAGTGATTTTAGTTAAAATAAAAGATAAATCAAAATTTATTTAACAAAACAAATTTAAAATCTACAAAAAGAATGTGAAAATAAAAAATAAAGTAACTGAAAAACTTGGTTTGTTCAAATATGTAACCACTTCTTACTTTTGAAGTCCTATACAAAAAAGCGCAACTACCTATCCATAAACATTTATTCCTTCATTCTATAAATACGTTTACGTTTTTCAAGAATTTTATTTGATTTTGATAGAATTTTCTTTGACCCACATTTTGTTGATTGGTCGAAGTCTAATTTTATATGCTCTATATATTTTGAATCCAGTAAGTGTCACGACCCAAAACCGAGCCGCGACTGGCACCCACATTTACCCTCCTATGTGAGCGAACCAACCAATATGAACCTTAACATTTCAATGTATATCAACAGAAAGTAATGCGGAAGACTTAAACTCATTAATAAAAACCAATTCAATAACTATTAATATTCAACATCTATTATTCCCCAAAATCTGGAAGTCATCACCACAAGAACATCTATCTCAAATTACTAAACTAAGAATGTCTAAGAACAAAATAACTAAAAAGCTAGTCCATGCCGGAAGTTCAAGGCATCAAGACTTGAAGAAGAAGATCCAGTCCAAGCTAGAAGCATTAGCTCACCCTGAATTTCCGATGTAGTAAGGACTGGCTTGAATCACTGTTGAGTTGAAGATGACGGAACGTTTGCTGCACTCCACAAATAACAAAGAAAGAAACAAACAAGTAGGGGTCAGTACAAAACACGGGTACTGAGTAAGTATCATCGGCCAACTCAAAATAGAAAACAATATATATCAGTTAATATCATAAATCAACTATAATACTCAACATGTAGCAACAACAAGTACTAAAATCATCAATAAGTACTAACAAGTTCATCCATGAGGACTCAAGCCTCAATATCATACTCATTTGGGAATTAGATTCATTAGATTGAATTCATTAACATATTTCAAGATTCATTATCTTTATTCCCCTCGTGTCGGTACATGACACTCCGCTCCATCTACTATCCTGGTGTCGGAACGTGACACTCCGATCCTCATATACTATCCTGGTACCGGAACGTGGCACCCGATCCATATACTATCCTGGTGTCAGAACGTGACACTCTGATCCTCTTTCTATCCTGGTACCGGAACGTGGCACCCGATCCTCTATCTCTATCCTGGTACCGGAACGTGGCACCCGATCCTCTATCTCTATCCTGGTACCGGAACGTGGCACCCGATCCTCTATCTCTATCCTGGTACCGGAACGTGGCACCCGATCCCCTAATCTCACCACTTTCGTTCATCAAGCCTTCTTTTACACCAAGGCATCATCATTAACAAGTGAATTAGGGTTTCTTTCAAGATTTAGGATTCAATAGCTTCATCATGCTTATTTTATCACAACTTCATAATCACAATCATGCAAGCATACAATTAAGCATATAGAAGGGTTTACAATACTACCAACACATATCATTCGCTATTAAGAGTTTACTACAAGATAGCATAAACCATAACCTACCTCCACCGAAGAATTGATCAACAAGCAATTTCCCAAGCTTTGTTTTCTCTCTTCCTTGTTTGATCGAATCCTCTCTTTTTCTCTTGTTCTTTCTGTTTTCTTATTCAAACCCTCTTTCTTTTACCCTAATTAGTATACAATTAAGTATAAAAGATGACAATAATAACCCACTAATTTACTTAAGGTTACCTCTTTTAACCCCCAAGTAATTAGACTTATTAATATAAACCCTCTAACTTTATAATTAAAGAAGGAATAGTCCAAAACGTCCCTTAAAACGTGTAAAGAAATCCGACTCCAACTGGGATTACGCACCCTGTGACGGGCCGTCGTGCCTGCGACGGTCCGTCCTGCAGATCGTCGCCAAGTTCAGAGACCCATATTTCCGCCAAGGGTCTGTGACGGTCCGTCACACCTGTGACGGTCCGTCCTGCAAATCCGTCACGAAGTTCAGAGAGTCGATTTTCAGTACCCAATTTCAGAATTTCTAAGTATATTGAAACGAGACCCTGCGACGGTCCGTCGTGACCATGACGGTCCGTCGTGGGGTCCGTCGTTTCAGCCAGTTTTCCAGAAATAAAATCTGCTGCTCAAAACGACTAAACAGGTCGTTACAATAGATACCAATTTACCCATCGTTCGTCCTCGAACGATCACAAGAAGAAAAAGAAGAGCGAGAAGGAGTACCTGAATCCTTAAACAGATGTGGGTATTTTTCTTGCATATCTGCCTCCTTCTCCCAAGTGGCTTCTTCAACCGGTCGATTCTTCCATTGGACCTTGATGGATGCAATCTCCCTTGACCTCAACTTGCGAACTTCTCTATCCAAAATAGCAACAGGCTCCTCCTCATAAGACAAATTTTCATCAAGCAAAACTGAATCCCAACGGATAATGTAGTTTCCATCCCCATGGTATCTCTTCAACATCGACACATGAAATACCGGATGCACTCCGGACAGCCCTGGAGGCAAGGATAACTCATAAGCCACCTCCCCTACTCGCTTAAGTACTTCAAATGGTCCAATATACCTTGGAATAAGCTTACCTCTTTTACCAAACCGCATCACCCCTTTCATTGGCGAAACTTTCAACAAGACTTGTTCACCCTCCATGAACTCTAAGTCTCTAACCATTCGATCTGCATATTCTTTTTGCCTACTTTGCGCCGCTAGAAGCTTTTCTTGAATAGATTTCACCTTCTCTATCGAATCCCTCAAAAGGTCAGTACTCTAAGGTCTAACCTCAAATACATCAAACCACCCAATGGGAGAACTACATCTCCTACCATACAATGCTTCAAATGGGGCCATATCAATGCTTGAGTGATAACTATTATTGTATGAAAACTCCGCTAAGGGTAGGAAGTTATCCCAATGACCACCAAATTCTATCACACAAGCACGAAGCATATCCTCTAACACTTGAATCGTTCGCTCAGACTGACCATCGGTCTGAGGGTGAAATGCAGTGCTAAGATCCAACCTAGTACTCAATTCAGCATGCAATGTTTTCCAAAACTTAGAAGTAAACTGCGTACCTGTATCTGATATGATGGATAGTGGAACCCCATGCAATCGAACGATTTCTGAGATATATATCTTGGCTAACTTCTCTGCATTGTAAGTCACCTTGACCGGAATAAAATGAGCAGACTTAGTTAACCTATCAACAATCACCCAAATGGAGTCATACTTACCCATTGTCTTTGGAAGACCAACCACAAAGTCCATTGCGATTCTCTCCCACTTCCATTCAGGAATGGGCATTCTCTGAAGCGTTCCTCCGGGCCTCTGGTGTTCATACTTTACTTGTTGACAGTTTGGACATTTGGAAATAAAGTCAACAATATCGCGCTTCATTCTACTCCACCAAAAGTGTTGCTTTAGGTCGCGATACATCTTGGTTGCACCCGGATGTATAGAATACCTTGAACTATGAGCCTCTATCAGAATAGTGTTGATCAAATCATCGACGCGGGGTACACATACCCTTCCCTTAATCCTCAAAACACCTTCCTCGTCGATTGTTGCTTCTTTAGCCTCTCCTTGCAACACTTTATCTCGAATCCGGATCAATTTCTCATCATCAAACTGCTTCCCCTTAATCTTGTCAAGGAAGGAGGATCTTGCCTCCACACAAGCTAACAATCCTCCCTTCTCATTTACTTCTAACCTCATGAGGTCATTAGCCAAAATCTGCACTTCTCTGGCCAATGGGCGTCTAGAAGCTTGCAAATGAGCTAGACTTCCCATGCTTCCCGCCTTTCTACTTAAGGCATCTGCCACAACATTCGCCTTCCCCGGATGATACAAAATGGTGATGTCGTAGTCCTTCAGTAGTTCCATCCATCTCCTTTGTCTCAAGTTCAAATCTTTCTGAGTAAAGACATACTGTAGACTACGATGATCCGTATAGACTTCACACTTAACCCCATATAAATAGTGCCTCCATTGCTTTAATGCAAACACTACTGCGGCCAATTCCAAGTCATGAGTTGGATAGTTACGTTCATGCACTTTTAATTGTCTTGAAGCATAAGAAATCACGTTCTTCTCTTGCATTAGCACTGCACCCAAACCCAAATAGGATGCATCACAATAAACAATGAAGTTCTTACCCTCTACCGGCAAGGTGAGGATAGGTGCGGTAGTCAACAAAGTCTTGAGTTTCTGAAAACTTTCTTCGCACTCATCCGACCATACAAATGGAACATTCTGCTTAGTCAAGTTCGTCAATTGGGAAGCAATAGAAGAGAATCCCTTGACAAATCGACGGTAGTAGCTAGCTAACCAAACAAAGCTCCTTATTTCAGACACATTAGTGGGTCTTACCCAATTCTTCACTGTCTCAATCTTAGAAGGATCCACCATCACTCCTTCCTTAGAAACCACGTGCCCCAAGAAGGACACTGCATCTAGCCAAAACTCACACTTAGAGAACTTGGCATAAAGCTTTTTCTCCCTCAACATTTCCAATACAATTCTCAAATGCTCCTCATGTTCCTTCTTACTTTTAGAGTATATCAGTATATCATCAATAAATACGATCACAAAGAGATCTAAATACGGCTTAAATATCCCGTTCATCAAGCTCATGAACGCAGCAGGGGCATTCGTAAGACCAAAGGACATCACTACAAATTCATAATGCCCATACCTAGTTCGAAAAGCATACTTTGGCACATCCGTTGCCCGTATTTTCAATTGATGATAACCGGACCTCAAGTCAATCTTAGAGAAGACACAAGCACCTTGTAACTGATCGAACAAGTCATCAATGCGAGGAAGAGGATACTTATTCTTAATAGTTACCTTGTTCAACTGCTGGTAGTCTATGCACATCCGAAAACTCCCATCCTTCTTCTTCACAAACAAAACCGGAGCACCCCAAGGAGATGCACTTGGTCTAATGAAGCCTTTGCTCAACAACTCTTGAAGTTGAGCCTTTAACTCTCTTAACTCCGCGGGAGCCATTCTATAAGGGGGTATAGAAATGGGGCGAGTACCCGATTCAAGATCGATACAGAAGTCAATATCCCTATCTGGTGGCATACCAGGAAGATCTGCAGGGAACACATCCAAAAACTCGCGGACTACCAAACCGACTCAATCGAAGGTACTTGGGTAGTGTCATCCTTGAGATGGGCCAAGAAAGCTAAACACCATTTACTAACCATTTTCTTAGCACGAAGAAAGGAGATGATACGCACCGGATTGGAAGTGTAGTCCCCCTCCCACACTAACGGGTCTGTCCCAGGTTTGGCTAACGTTACCGTCTTAGCATTACAATCCAAGATCGCGAAATTTGGAGAAAGCCAAGTCATACCCAGAATTACATCAAAGTCGACCATTTCTAAGATAACCAAATCTACATAAGTGTTGCTCCCCACAAAGTTCACCAAACAAGACCTATATACCTTTTCAACTATCACAGACTCACCCACCGGAGTAGAAACACGAATAGGCATGTCAAGTAATTCACAATGTAAATTGAGACCATTAGCAAATGAGGAAGATACATAAGAAAATGTGGATCCGGGATCAAACAATACAGAAGCCATGCAATCACAAACCAAAAGTTTACCTGTGATGACAGCATCAGACGCCTCTGCTTCAGACCGCCCAAGGAAAGCGTAACAATGAGCCCTATCGTTTGCCTGTCCATTGCCCCTACCATGTTGTGATGTAGTGGCTCCAGTTTTCCCATCACCTCGGCCGTTTTGGTGACCACCATAACCTCGACCACCGTGTCCTCCAGAATGATGGCCTCTTCCATAACAACCTCTACCTCTAGCTATTGGGGGTCGATTACTCTGTTTTGGACAATATCTCTTAATATGTCTAATCTCCCCACATCCATAGCACTCTCTGGGTCCATGCATAGGTCTCTCAGAGAAGTGTTGATCGGTCTGAGGGGGACCACCAACTACAGTCTGTAGTGAAGACTGAATGGGTCGAACTGAGTAACCTCCGGAACTCTGTCCTCTGGAGTAGGAACCACTAAACTCACCTCCCTTTCGAAACCTTTTTGATGTAGTTGCCATGGTGAAGTCATCTGGCTTCACTCCCTCTACCTCTATCACGAAGTCTACCACTTCTTGGAAGGATTTTGCCGTAGCCGCTACCTGTAAGGCCGAAATCCGCAACTCTGACCTCAACCCTTTCACAAACCGGCGAATCCGCTCTTGTGGACTGAAACAGAGTTGAGTGGCATACCTTGATAAGGCACGAAATGTAGCCTCATATGCATTAACCGACATCCTGCCTTGCTCTAGGCTCAAGAATTCATCTCTTTTCCTATCCCTCAAAGTCCGTGGGATGTACTTTTCCATAAACAAGTTAGAGAATGTTACCCAAGTCATGGGTGGTGCCTCTGTTGGTTGACACTCAACATGTGATCGCCACCACATTTTGGTGTTCCCTTGAAACTGATAACTCACGAACTCAACACCAAACCGTTCTACTATACCCATCTTGTGTAGTAGCTCATGACAGTCAACCAGAAAATCGTAAGCATCCTCAGATTCAGCACCCTTGAAGACTGGACGTTTCAATTTCAAAAACTTACTGAAAAGTTCATGCTGATAATTTGTCATTATAGGCCCAGTAGTCAGACGTGGAAACATGCCTATGTCCAATGAGGCATCCATGCGGGGAGCCATAGTAGCCGCATGTCGTATCTCTGAAACCGGAGGTGTTGGTGCAGAAACCACCTGAGGTACCTGACCGTGATCAGATAACCCGCTAAGATAAGCAAGAACCTGATTGATCATCTCTGGGGTAGGTTGGGGTGGCAATTCCTCATTCTGCTCTTGTTCAGTTTCCCCTTCCTCACCCTCTCTTACTACCTCCTCAGTCGGTGGAGGAGTCACCGCCCTAGCATCAGATGGACTAGGTGCTCGTCCTCTCCCTCTAGAGGACGTCCTCCCACGACCTCTACCACGGCCTCTTGCCACTGCTCTTCCTCGAGCCACAGCCCCAGTGGCTGGCTCAGACGTTTCTTGTCTTGCCGGTGTTGGTGTTGGTGTATTCGTTGCTCTAGTTCTAACCATCTGTGAAAAGAGTGAAGATGGTCAGATACCAATTTGTATCACCTAGATACCAATTGGATTCAAGTAGTAGCACGAAAGAAAGAAAGAAAGAATGGAATTTTCCTAAAGTCTTATAGCCTCTCAAAGAAAAGTAAAGGCGTCCCCCTACCGTTCCTTAAGACTCTACTAGACTCGTTCTTGTGTGATGAGACCAACGAACCTAATGCTCTGATACCAAGTTTGTCACGACCCAAAACCGAGCCGCGACTGGCACCCACATTTACCCTCCTATGTGAGCGAACCAACCAATCTAAACCTTAACATTTCAATGTATATCAACAGAAAGTAATGCGGAAGACTTAAACTCATTAATAAAAACCAATCCAATAACTATTAATATTCAACATCTATTATTCCCCAAAATCTGGAAGTCATCACCACAAGAACATCTATCTCAAATTACTAAACTAAGAATGTCTAAGAACAAAATAACTAAAAAGCTAGTCCA
>JAKWJD010001758.1:15710084-15804367 GCA_027705065.1 Solanum peruvianum
AAGGATTGATGAACTAAAAGAATGAGTTTAATGGATCGGGTGTCACGAACCGACACGTAGTACTAGGGGATCGGGTGTCACGAACCGACACGTAGTATTAGGGGATCGGGTGTCACAAACCGACACGTAGTATTAGGGGATCGGGTGTCACAAACCGACACGTAGTACTAGGGGATCAGGTGTCACGAACCGACACGTAGTATTAGGGGATCGGGTGTCACGAACGAACACGCAGTATTAGGGGATCGGGTGTCACGAACAGACACGTAGTATTAGGGGATCGGAGTGTCAGGTTCCGACACAAGAGGAATAAAGAGAATGAATCTTGAATTATGGTAATATACTCAAATTTAAAGAACCTATTTCCCAAATGAGTATGGTATGGAGGCTTGAGTCCTCATAGGTGTGCTTGGTGTTGTTGACAATGGTTCTTGTACTTGTTGTTGCCACCTATTGAGTATTGTAGTTGATTTTATATTATTACTCGATGTATATTGCTTTCTATTTTGAGTTGGCCGATGATACCTACTCAGTACTTGTGCCTTGTACTGACCCCTACTTGTATTTTTCTCTTTGTTATTTGTGGAGTGCAGCAAACGTACCATCGACTTCGACTCGTCCGCAACTCTAGCCAGTCTTCAGCACATCAGATTTCAGGGTGAGGTATTACTCCTAGCTCTAGCTGGATTCACTCCTTCATGTCTTGATGTCTTGAAGTTCGTACATGGACATCCTTGTACTTATTTTAGCTTCTTAATACTCTTAGATTTAGAAATTTGAGGATAGATGTTGTTGGTGTGATGACTTCCAGGTTTTGGGAATAATAGTTGATAAATTTTAGAAGTTAATTAATTGATTTTGTTAATGAGTTTTAAGTCTTCCGCATTATATTTTGTTTATTATGTTTGAAATGGTTGTAAATGTTGGGGTTTAGATTTTTTGGTTCGCTCACATGGTAGGATAAGTGTGGGTGCCACTCGCGACTCGTTTTGGGTCGTGACAAACTTGGTATCAGAGCATTAGGTTCGTTGGTCTCATCACACAAGAACGAGTCTAGTAGAGTCTTGAGGAACTGTAGGGGGACGCCTTTACTTTTCTTTGAGAGGATATAAGACTTTAGGAAAATTCCATTCTTTCTTTCTTTCGTGCTATTACTTGGATCCAATTGGTATCTAGGTGATACAAATTGGTATCTGACTATCTTTACTCTATTTCGCAGATGGTTAGAACTAGAGCAACAACTGCGCCAACATCAACACCGGCAAGACAGGGTGCGTCTGAGCCAGCCACTGGGGTTGTAGCTCAAAGAGGAGCAGTGGCAAGAGGCCGTGGTAGATGTCGCGGGAGGACGTCCTCTAGGGCGGTGACTCCTCCACCGACTGATGAGGTAGTAAGAGAGGGTGAGGAAGGGGAAAATGAGCAAGTGCAAGATGAGGAATTACCACCCCAACCTACCCTAGAGATGATTAACCAGGATCTTGCTTATCTTAGCGGATTATCTGATCAATGCCAGACAACTCCAGTGTTTTCTGCACCAGCACCTCAGGTTCCGGGAGTACAACATGCAGCTGCTGTGGCTCCCCGCATGGATGCCTCATTGGAAATAGGCACGTTTCCTCGATTGACTCCAGGGCCTATAATGACGAGTGATCAGCATGAACTTTTCACTAAGTTCTTGAAATTGAAACCTCCAGTCTTCAAGGGTGCTGAATCTGAGGATGCCTATGATTTTTGGTTGATTGTCATGAGCTACTACACAAGATGGACATAGTAGAACGATTCGGTGTTGAGTTTGTGACCTATTAGTTTCAGGGAAATGCCAAAATGTGGTGGCGATCGTGTGTGGAGTGTCAAACCGCACAGGCACCACCTATGACTTGGTCATCCTTCTCTAGCTTGTTTATGGAGAAGTATATACCCCGGACTTTGAGGGATAGGAGGAGAGATGAGTTCCTGAGCCTAGAGCAAGGCAGTATATCGGTTACTGCTTATGAGGCTAAGTTTCGTGCATTATCCAGGTATGCCACCTAGCTTTGATTCAGTCCAAAGAGCGGATTCGCCTTTTTATGAAGGGATTGAGGTCAGATTTGCAGATTTCAGCTTTACAGGTAGCTGCTGCAGCAAAATCCTTTCAGGAGGTGGTAGATTTTGTGATAGAAGTAGAGGAGGTGAAGCCAGACGACTTCACCCTGGCGTCGACATCTAAGAAGTTCCGTAAGGGAGGTGAGTTTGGTGGGTCTTACTCCAGAGGGCAGAGTTCAGGAGGTTACCCTGCCCGACCCATTCAGTCTTCACTGCAAGCTGTAGCTGGGGGTCCACCGCAGACCGGTCAACATTTCTCTGAGTTTGGAGGTTATCCCCAGACTCCGTCGTTCTCACAAAGACCTATGCTTGACTCCAGAGAGTGTTATTGATGTGGAGAGACTGGACATATTAGGAGGTTTTGTCCAAAACAGAGTTACAGACCCCCAAATGTAAGAGGTAGAGGTGGTTATGGGAGAGGCCGCCATTCTGGAGGACGTGGTGGTCAAGGTAATGGTGGTCACCAAACCAACCGGGGTGGCGGGCAAGCTGGAGCTACTGCAGCACAACATGGTAGGGGCAACGGACAGACAGGTGATAGGGCCCATTGCTACGCTTTCCCCGGGAGGTCTGAAGCAGAGACATCTGATGCTGTTATCACAGGTAATCTTTTGGTTTGTGATTGCATGGCTTCTGTATTATTTGATACTGGATCCACATTTTCATATGTATCTTCCTCATTTGCTACTGGTCTTGATTTACATTGTGATTTGCTTGACATGCCTATTCGTGTCTCTACTCCTGTGGGTGAGTCTGTGATAGTTGAGAAGGTGTATAGGTCTTGTCTTGTGACTTTTGTGGGGAGAAATACTCATGTAGACCTGGTTATCCTAGAAATGGTTGATTTCGATGTAATTCTGGGTATGACTTGGCTTTCTCCAAATTTTGCAATCTTAGATTGTAATGCTAAAACTGTAACGTTGGCCAAGCCTGGTCAGATCCTTTAGTGTGGGAGGGTGACTACACTTCCACTCCAGTTCGTATCATCTCCTTTCTTCGTGCTAAGAGAATGGTTAGTAAAGGGTGTTTAGCTTTTTTGTCACACCTCAGGGATGATACTTTCCAAGTACCTTCGATTGAGTCTGTTTCGATAGTCCGTGAGTTTCTGGATGTGTTTCCTGCAGACCTTCCTGGTATGCCACCGGATAGGGATATCGATTTTTGCATTGATCTGTAGCCGGGTACTCGCCCCATTTCCATACCCCCTTATAGAATGGCTCCAGCTGAGTTAAAGGAGTTAAAGGCCCAACTTCAAGAGTTGTTAGGTAAAGGCTTTATTAGACCAAGTGCATCCCCTTGGGGTGCTCCTTTTTTGTTTGTGAAGAAGAAGGATGGAAGTTTTTGGATGTGCATAGACTACAGGCAACTGAATAAGGTAACTATTAAGAACAAGTATCCTCTTCCTCGCATCGATGATTTGTTCGATCAGTTACAAGGTGCTTGTACCTTCTCAAAAATTGATTTGAGATCTGGTTATCATCAATTGAAAATACGGGCAACGGATGTGCCAAAGACTGCTTTCCAGACCAGGTATGGGCATTATGAGTTTTTAGTAATGTCTTTTGGACTTACGAATGCCCTGCTGCTTTCATGAGCTTGATGAACGGGATTTTTAAGCCATATCTGGATCTCTTTGTCATTGTATTCATTGATGATATACTGGTATACTCAAAGAGCAGGAAAGAACATGAGGAGCACTTGAGAATCGTATTGGAAATGTTGAGGGAGAAAAAGCTTTATGCCAAATTCTCCAAGTGTGAGTTTTGTCTAGATTCAGTGTCCTTCTTGGGGCATGTGGTTTCTAAGGATGGAGTGATGATGGATCCTTCTAAGATCGAAGCAGTGAAGAGTTGGGTAAGACCTACTAATGTTACAGAGGTAAGGAGCTTTATTGGTTTAGCTAGCTACTACCGTCGATTTGTCAAGAGATTTTCCTCTGTTGCTTCCCAATTGACAAATTTGACTAAGCAGAGTGTTCCATTTGTATGGTCGGACGATTGTGAAGAAAGCTTTCAGAAACTCAAGACCTTGTTGACTACTGCACCAAATCTTACCCTGCCAGTGGAAGGTAAGAATTTCATTGTTTATTGTGATGCATCCTATTCCGGTTTGGGTGCAGTGCTAATGCAAGAGAAAAATGTAGTTGCTTATGCCTCGAGGCAATTAAAGGTGCATGAAGCTATTTATCCGACCCATGATTTGGAGTTGGTTGCAGTAGTGTTTGCATTAAAGCAATGGAGACATTATCTATATGGGGTTAAGTGTGAAGTTTATACGGATCATCGTAGTTTACAGTATGTCTTTACTCAGAAAGATTTGAATTTGAGACAGAGGAGATGGATGGAACTACTGAAGGACTATGATATCACTATCTTGTATCACTCGGGAAAAGCTAATGTTGTGGCAGATGCTTTAAGTAGAAAGGCAGGGAGCATGGGAAGTCTAGCTCACTTGCAGGTTTCTAGACGCCCATTGGCTAGAGAGGTTCAGACTCTGGCTAATGACTTTATGAGGCTGGAAGTACTAGAGAAGGGAGGATTTTTGGCCTGTGTGGAGGCAAGATCTTCCTTTCTTGACAAGATTAAGGGAAAGCAGTTTACTGATGAGAAACTGATTCGGATTCGGGATAAGGTATTGCGAGGAGAGGCTAAAGAAGCAAAAATCGATGAGGAAGGCATTCTGAGAATTAAGGGAAGGGTATGTGTACCCCGCGTCGATGATTTGATTCACACTATTCTTACTGAGGCTCATAGTTCAAGGTATTCTATAAATTTGGTGCAACCAAGATGTATCGTGACTTAAAGCAACATTTTTGGTGGAGTAGGATGAAGTGTGAACTTGTTGATTTTGTTTCTCAATGCCCGAATTGTCAGCGGGTAAAGTATGAACACCAGAGGCCTGGAGGGACACTTCAGAGAATGCCCATTCCTGAATGGAAGTGGGAGAGAATTGCAATGGACTTCGTGGTTGTCTTCCAAAGACAATGGGTAAGTATGACTCTATTTGGGTAATTATTGACAGATTAACTAAGTCTACTCATTTCATTCCGGTCAAGGTGACTTACAATGCAGAGAAGTTAGCCTAACTTTATATCTCAGAAATTGTTCGATTGCATGGAGTTACACTTTCGATCATATCAGATAGAGGTACGCAGTTTACTTCTAAGTTTTGGAAAACATTGCATGCTGAATAAGGTACTAGGTTGGATCTTAGTACTGCATTTCACCCTCAGACCGATGGTCAGTCTGAGCGAACGATTCAGGTTTTGGAGGATATGCTTCGTGCATGTATGATAGAATTTGGTGGTCATTGGGATAACTTCTTACCCTTAGCAGAGTTCTCATACAACAATAGCTATCACTCAAGCATTGATATGGCCCCATTTGAGGCACTGTATGGGAGGAGATGTAGGTCTCCCATTGGGTGGTTTGATGCATTTGAGGTTAGACCTTGGGGTACTGACCTTCTGAGGGAATCGTTAGATAAAGTGAAATTCATTCAGGAAAAGCTTCTAGCCGCTCAGAACAGGCAGAAAGAATATGTCGATTGAAAGGTTAGGGACTTGGATTTTATGGAGGGTGAGCAAGTCTTGCTGAAGGTTTGACCCATGAAAGGGGTGATGCGGTTTGGTAAGCGAGGTAAGCTTAGTCCATGGTATATTGGTCCATTTGAAGTTCTGAAGCGCGTGGGGGAGGTAGCTTATGAATTAGCCTTGCCTCCAGGACTGTCAGGAGTACACCCGGTATTTCATGTGTCTATGCTGAAAAGATACCATGGAGATGGAAACTACATTATTCGTTGGGACTCAGTCCTTCTTGATGAGAATTTGTCTTATGAGGAGGAGCCTGTTGCCATTTTAGATAGAGAAGTATGCAAGTTGAGATCAAGGGAGATTGCATCCATCAAGGTTCAATGGAAGAATCGGCCAGTTGAAGAGTCCAGTTGGGAGAAGGAGGCTGATATGCAAGAAAGATATCCACACCTTTTTACAGATTAACGTACTCTTTCTCGCCCTTGTTTTTCTTCTTGTGATCGTTCGAGAACGAACGATGGGTAAATTGGTATCTATTGTAATGACCTATTTAGTCGTTTCGAGCAGTAGAATTACTTTTGATAATAACAGACTGTGTCGATGGAGCACACGACGGACCGTCATGGTCACGACGGACCGTCAAGTGTCTCGTGCCAAAACACTTAAACTCTGAAATTTGGGTACGAGGAATCAACTCTCTAAACTTCGCAACGGACTTGCAGCACGGACCGTCGTAGGCACGACGGACCGTCACAGACCTCTTTAATGAATTGGTTCTCTGAACTCTGTGACGACCCTGCAGGACAGACCGTCGCAGGCACGACGGGCCGTTACGAGCGGCGTAAGCTCGACTGGGTCAGATTTCTGCTAAAAGTTTTAAGGGGCGTTTTGGACTATTTATGACAAACTGTATGAAATTAGTAGGTAAGTTTAATAACTTATTTACTTGGGGGTTAAAGGAGATAACCTTAAAATAGATAATGGGTTACTTTTATCATATTTAATTATATGATAATTAGGGTAAAAGAAGAAAAAAAGAGATAGAAGAGAGGGAAGAACGAGCGAGAAAGAGAGAAGCGAAGAGGGAAGCAAAGGCTTTGAGAAGTAGCTTGCTTGATCACGATTCTTCGGTGGAGGTAGGTTATGGTTTATGCTATTTCATAGTAAACTCTAAATAGCGAGTGATATGTATTGGGTGGTATTGTAAAGTCTTCTATATGCTTAATTGCGTTGTTGCATGTTGTGATTATGTAAATGGTGTTGGATTATAATGATGATACTGTAGAATCTTAAAAACCTTAAATCCACTCTATTAATGATGATGCCTTGATATAAAAGAAGGCTTGATGAACTAACATAATGAGGTTAATGGATCGGGTGTCACGAACCGACACGTAGTACTAGGGGATCGGGTGTCACAAACCGACACGTAGTATTAGGGGATCGGGTGTCACGAACCTACAAGTAGTACTAGGGGATCGGGTGTCACGAACCGACACGTAGTATTAGGGGATCGGGTGTCACGAACCGACACGTAGTATTAGGGGATAGGGTGTCACGAACCAACACGTAGTATTAGGGGATCGGAGTGTCACGTTCCGACACAAGAGGAATAAAGAGAATGAATCTTGAATTATGGTAATATACTCAAATTTGAAGAACCTATTTCCCAAATGAGTATGGTGTGGAGGCTTGAGTCCTCATAGGTGTGCTTGGTGTTGTTGACAATGGTTCTTGTACTTGTTGTTGCCACCTATTGAGTATTATAGTTGATTTTATATTATTACTCGATGTATATTGCTTTCTATTTTGAGTTGGCCGATGATACCTACTCAGTACTTGTGCCTTGTACTAACCCCTACTTGTATTTTTCTTTTGTTATTTGTGGAGTGCAGCAAACGTACCATCGACTTCGACTCGTCCGCAACTCTAGCCAGTCTTCAGCACATCAGATTTCAGGGTGAGCTATTACTCCTAGCTCGTGCTGGATTCTCTCCTTCACGTCTTGATGTCTTGAAGTTCGGACATGGACATCCTTGTACTTATTTTAGCTTCTTAATACTCTTAGATTTAGAAATTTGAGGATAGATGTTCTTGGTGTGATGACTTCCAGGTTTTGGGGATAATAGTTGATAAATTTTAGAAGTTAATTAATTGATTTCGTTAATGAGTTTTAAGTCTTCCACATTATATTTTGTTCATTATGTTTGAAATGGTGGTAAATGTTGGGGTTTAGATTTGTTGGTTCGCTCACATAGTAGGATAAGTGTGGGTGCCACTCGCGACTCGTTTTGGGTCGTGACAAAAACCATCTCTAATTAATTTTCCAGAATTTATTTTGGAGATTTCACTAGTGAGATATGATTAAGGTGAACTGCTCAGCAAAAAACTCTTATCATTTCTGACTCAGGAAAAGTTACAAAATTTTTGTTGAGCATTTCACTTTAATTGTAGCTCACCAGTAAGTTCTTCGAAATGAATTCCGACCACATCAATTTGATAGGATTTTTAGTTTACTATTTAACTAGACTCTCAAACACTGAAAAATTACTAGTGAAAGGAAGAGAGAGCCTAGGGGTTTAAATTTTATTGTGATGAGTGATCCTACAAAATGTGATTCACCGAAAATAACATGTTATGTCTAGCTGAACTAATGTGTTATGTCACGAGAGTCTTGTTAAAAAATCTATATTAGGTGTCATAATTAGTAGTTATTTACTAGAACTGCAAGAAAAATAAACGATAAAATATTTTCATTAACTAACTTTTATGGTCAAAGATTAGTAAATAGAAAATTATTCATATATACACTTGTTTTGTGCTAAATTACTTGATCACATTTCATTTATGAATTTAAATTTTCTTCACTAATTATTTAAGATTTAGTAAATATTTTTCATACATGCCCATTTTATTAAATATTGATTGATCATACTTGTTTTGAGATTTTTATTTATTTTTTAGAAAAGGGTCAAATGTCCTCTGTTTATGGTTTGGTACAAAAAAATTCATGACCAAACTTCTCGAGTCATGATGACGACTACTAAAATTCACCGGTAGGTAAGATGATCTTTACCCCAAAAAAGAACTGAGTATATCTATAAAACTAAACAGGAAGTAATTATAACAATAATAAAAGATAAAAATTAAAAGCAACCCAAAAACTATATACCAAGGGAACCCTTCCAGAATCTGAAATTCACGAGTACAAAGTTGTCTAAAGATATAAATACAAGTCCAAAAAGCGGACAACAACAATTCATCTCAAAGGGAAAAGACAACCTAACATAATTATAGAAGGAGATAGGCTGATCTATGATACTTATCGTGATCAACGACACTACTTCCTATTCAAGTATCGACGATCGTCGATAATATAGTGACCCAATCGAGGGTTGAGGTCGTGTCCCAAGGAAGAGGTAGTGAAAAGTTGTAGTTAATTAGAACTTCAATCTAATAAGTCGTAGCTCAAGAAATTTGCAACTAAAAACATTTTAAATTAATGGAAGTGACATGAAAGTTTCAAATATCAAATGAGAGCTTTTCCCGAGTAATAAAAATAGAAAAATAAATGAGAAAACTAAGCAATGGAAGGGGAAATTCTTGGGATGTGACTGCAATGCCGATTAATCAAAATTGTTTGGTTCATGCTTTCGATTAATTTGTAGAAAAATAGTGACTAATCTAATCTTTATATGGACATAAGTTCTCTATGTCGAGCAACTTACCCTATTTCAAATGGGTATCCTTTCGGACACTCATTTTCCGCATGAAGACCATCCTACGCCTTATGCCACTCCCTCTGTCGAGCTTAGTGTTAGGATATGGTACTAGGGTTCACCTTTTCGGGCTGAACCTCATCTCAATCCACTCTTTAGTCCATTATCTAGCGGTTTGGTTTAGCGACTTCTCTCTCGAGCATGCCAAAAACACATGGGTAAACTTGTATTTACAACTACAAATACATTAAATCAAACCACAATCACTGACGAAATCATCATTAAAATATCTTTAATCTACCAACAAGAAAACCCATCAAAAATATTAACTCATATTCGCTAAATCACACCCCAAGAATGAATAGCCACACATTGAGAAATAGAAACAATACCTTCAATGATTTTGAAATCAAATGGGTATAAGAAATAAAGTCTGGATTCGAGCAAAGAGAGAGGAATCAAGGAGACCCATTTCCAAATAAAAGAAGGAGGGAGACCCTTTCTTCTTCAAGTCTTCAAAATCCTTACAAAACTTTTGAGTAAAATACAAAAAGTACTAATAAAATATGATATTATTTGTCTCTAGTCAGAACTCTAAAAAAATGATCCAACGTTTTAAAAATTACAACTCTACTAGTACTTATAGATTTCATATTTGTGTTGCATAGGATCAATCGACGACTTTAGTAGGAACCGTCGATTGACTCGGCGATTTTCCCATAGGTATTGTCCATTGCCTTGTGGTACAACCTTCCACAATATCGTTTTTTGGTTTGTTGGGCGATGAGATACTGCTTTAGGAAACTACTTGGCGATACGTCAACTGCTCCTCTATACAACTAATTTGACCCTTCCCTTCAAGGATTAGCACACTAGAACAAAGGACAGCCTTCATGCCTATCGATGATCCACCAGGTGTACTTAATGATGCTCAGGCATTCATTTCTTCACTTTTCTGTCTTTTTGCTCAATTTTACGACATAATGTGCATGCTTTCCTTAAATCCTTAAATACGTGAAACTTACGAGTTATCATGAGATATTGCAATAAAATAAGCATTTGAGAACATTTTTCTATTAAAATGTAGCCCTAAATGAGTTTGATCTGTGGACTCAGCAACATACCCAACTTAAAGTTTTGCTTGTCCTCAAGTAAAACTCAAGTTAAGCAATTCAAAAGAAATGTCTCAAATAGTTCTATACAAGACTCAATCATGAATGTACACAAAAAGACTCAAACTATTTATACAAAGATCAATTGTGTACTCAAAGATTCAAGTTGTGACACATCATAATCTAATATTCTCGAGCTCTCATTACTTGCTTCAAATGCAAGTTCAAGCTCAAACATAAGCATTCATATGTCTTTACACAAATGATTATTCCATTTTCACACATAAGTGTATAATCAATCGAAATTTCAGGAATCAGATACAATGCTCACTCTCATGAAGAGGACCACAATGTGTGCTTTCACCCATAGGTTTGCCCTTATTTTCAAGTCAACAATGTTTCCACTTTCTCAAGATCAAGAAGGTTTTCTAAGGCTTGTAATGGGGTTGAGTGCAAAGGTATAATCATTTAGGCTTAGTAACTAATGGTCCTCATGAATTGTGGTTCCTATAAAACTTCCTTTATGCTTCCTTCTTCATCTTTTTTTGTGATCATAATTCATCCTATCATTCACTTCACATGGATTGCTTGAAAACCCGATTCCATTTTGACTTTTATTCCATTACTTTTCTTTTTCATTTTATTTCTTTTTCTCTTTATTTTTCTTTTTTTATATAGAGAGTTTCCTTCTTTTCACAACACCATGAGTTAAGGGAGATTTTTCTTGCACTTTTTTTGACTTCAAGGAATCTAAATTTGAAAGGTGAGATATAATGAAGAAACATGAAATGTTGGGAAGAAAGGTGAATGATAATGAAAAGGTAAATTATACTAATTTAATTATTTTTTCAGTTTAAAACGGTTATTACTGTGTATTTTGGTCTGATAAATGACTCTTGCCATAAATAAAATTATTAAAATACTAAAATATGAATACATATAATTTTATAAAAATATTGTCATTTTGTCATTTTAAATAAATATTTTAAATTCTTATTATTTTGACTAATTTTGTTACTAATTGTTACTTAATTTCTAATTTATCCTTTTAAAATATTTTAAGAATCCTTTTTTTTCTTTTTCTTTCCTTTTCTGGATACATTATTCATAACCCTTCCTATCCAACAATTTGTTCCTATATTCAAGCCTAAAAAATCACTCTCACATATTGTTAGTTACATTCATCACTCCATTTTTAAATTTTAGATCTATCATATCTCTAGTTCATCAATTTCAAGTTCCTAAAAAGGTAGAACTATTTCTTTATCAATTTTTTTCTTTCAAGTTCTTCAATTGTCATTTTTGATAATAATTTTGTTAAGATTTTTCACCTACAATTATGAAATCGTCACTTGAGCTGATATCGACTTAGGTATTTCATCATTAGCGGTTGTTATTATGAACATCGATGGAAAATGTTTGTGAAGAAAACGACAGAAAATAAAGTTTGTTGCTGGTAGGGTTGATTTTTAGACAAAATGGTAATTTTGAATTTTGATTTCTTATATATATGATTTTGCTTCCTCTTTTAGTATTGGATTTGTTATGAAAATTAATTTCACCTAGTATTTGTTTATGATGATGAAACATTCATGAAAATAGATCTAATCAACAAAGCAATACGTTAGTTACGAAGAATTTGACAGCGGAGAAGTCAAAAAAAAGATACATAGTCGAGTTCTAACTCTACTGTTGAGAAAACACTCAAAGAAAGAAGAAAAAAGTTGGATCTATCATTACACGATCAACACTATCAAAAATAAAAATTTTCAATATATCTTGTTTATTTTGACTCTTAATTTAGTGTTTGTTAGTGTTCGTATCGCTCCGATACGTCACTGCTACAATCCATAATGTATCAAGTTTTATAGAATTGTCATTATTATTTGTGGACACATCCATTTGGATATTTTACTTTTTAAAAAATACATTAAATTAAGTTTTAGAATCTTTCTCTATAAACTTTGTTATTTCTTAATCTCAATGTGTATATTTTTCTTTAATTTTTGTTGTTGTAATTATAGCGCTTGTGGTATACAATACAAAATAGGGTACCTTTAAAATAATCTGATATAGATAAGCTTTTTAAGTATCACATAATTTTATCATTCAATACGTTGTTTATGTTATTGATACATTTGATATTTAATCACTACAATGTATATTTCGACATGCATCATTTACATGAATTTATGTATCAAAAATATTATTTTGTCTTTCCTTTTATATATATATATAAATATGATGTTTTAACATATACTTATAGTCGTTCACAATCATGATGTATAAGATACGTTATTATCCTCTAATTTTAAATTTAAACTTTCATACAATTTTGACAACAAAAAAATGACAGAAATTACTTTATCTTGTAAAATGAATAAATGATACAAAAAATACACATTTTATAATTTAATGATAATTATCAAGAGTTCTTATTTATTTTTCTTCATTTTAACTTCTCGATACATTAATCATAAGAAATAAACAAAATGTAGTTTTGTGTAACAAATGAAGAATTTAATCAATATACATTATAATGTTTATTTAACAATAATGTATCTATTATTACACAAAATTCATAACATGTGAATATAGAAAATTACAAAAAATAAAATAAAAAATTAAAATACATACCCTCATTCACGAACATTTTGATGTGTTTACAAAAAATTACATGTATAATGCATTATCTATAAAATAAATTTTTCACAAACACGATAAAATGCATAAATGTTATAGTATCATGATCCTTTATATCAAGAACTGCCACGAACCAAAACGAGCCGCGAGTGGCACCCACACTTATCCTCCTAGGTGAGCGAACCAACAAATCTAGACACCAACATTTACCGGTATATCAATTATGAATAGTAAAAATAATGCGGAAGATCCAAAACTTATTGAAACGAAAACAATTAAACAAACTTCTAAAGTTAATACTTATTATTCCCAAAATCTGGAAGTCATCACATCAAGAACATCGATCCTCATATTTTCTAAATCTAAGAGTATTCAATAAGCTAAAATAAGTGAAACGATAGTCCATGTCCGAACTTCAAAGACATCAAGACGTGAAGGAGAGAATCTAGCCCGAGCTAGGAGTTATAGCTCACCCTGAATTCTGATGTGCTGGAGACTGGCTAGAGTTGAGGGCGAGTCGAAGTCGATGGCACGCTTTCTGCACTCCACAAATAACAAAGAAGAAAATTACAAGTAGGGGTCAGTACAAGGAACACGTACTGAGTAGGTATCATCGGCCAACTCAAAATAGAAAGCAATATATACTAAATAATAATATAAAAATCAACCACAATACTTGACAGGTGACAAGCAACAAGTACAAGAACCATTGACAACAACACGAAGCACACCTATGAGGACTCAAGCCTCCGCATCATACTCATTTGAGAAATTAGTTTCTTCGAATTTGAGTATATTAACATAATTCAAGATTCATTCTCTTTATTACTACCGTGTTGGAACGTGACACTCCGATCCCCTAATATTACCGTGTCAGAACGTGACACTCCAATTCCCTAATACTACCGTGTCGGAACGTGACACTCCGATCCCCTAATGCTACGTGTCGGAACGTGACACTCCGATCCCCTAATGCTACGTGTCGGAACGTGACACTCCGATCCCCTGATGCTACATGTCGGAACGTGACACTCCGTTCCATTTATCTCATTATTTTAGTTCATCAAGCCTTCTTTATATCAAGGCGTCATCTTAATAGAGAGGATATAAGATTGAAGATTCAACGGTCTCATCATTCTAATCCACCACAATTACACAATCACAACATACAAACACACAATCAAGCATATAGAAGACTTTACAATACTACCCAATACATATCAATCGCTATTTAGAGTTTATCTATCACATATAAAAAAAACATAACCTACCTCCACCGAAGAATCGTGATCAAGCAAGCTGTTTCCCCAATGCCTTTGCTTTCCTCTTTGTTCTCTCTCTCTCGCTCGTTCTCCCTTCTCTTTTTATTTTTCTTCTCCAGATTCTTTTTCTTTTACCCTAATTATCATATAATCAATCATAAAAGATGATAAAAGTAACCCACCATTTATTTTAAAGTTATCTCCTTTAACCCCCAACTAATTATATTATTAAACTTACCCCACTAATTTCATAATTAAAATCATGAATTGTCTGAAACACCCCTTTAAAACTTTTAGCGGGAATCCGACCCAGTTGGGGTTACGCAGCTTGTGACGGTCCGTCCTGCAGGTCCGTCACAAAGTTCAGAGAGTTAAATTCAGTAATAAAGTTTGTGACGGTCCGTCGTATCTACAACGGTCCGTGCTACAGTTCCGTCGCGAAGTTCAGAGAGTCGATCCCAGTACCTTGATTTCAGAGTTGAAGTGTTTTGGAATGAAGACGCTCGACGGACCGTCATGCCTATGACGGTTCGTCCTACTTGTCGTCGAGGGTAATGAGGAGAGGAGAAGGAGAAATTTCACAAGTATAGGACGACGGAGTCCATCACGATCCGTCGTGACCATGACGGTCCGTCGCGTGATCCATCGACCCAGTCAGTTTTTATCAAAAATAATTCTACTGCTCGAACCGACTAAACAGGTTGTTACAATAGATACCAATTTACCCATCGTTCGTCCCCGAACAATCACTAGAAGAAAAGCAAGGACGAGAAAGAGTACCTGAATCTGTAAAAAGATGTGGATATCTTTATTGCATATCAGCCTCATTCTCCCAAGTGGACTCTTCAACTGACCGATTCTTCATCTGAACCTTGATAGATGCAATCTTCTTTGATCTTACTTGCGGACCTCCCTATCTAGAATAGCAACAGGCTCCTCCTCATAAGACAGATTCTCATCAAGAAGAACTGAATCCCAACGAATAATGTAGATCCCATCACCATGGTATTTTTTCAGCATAGACACATGGAATCCGGGTGCACTCCTGGAGTCCTGGAGGCAATGCCAATCAGAAGCCACCTCCCCAGCGCTTCAGAACTTCAAATGGACCAAATATACCTCGGACTAAGCTTACCTCGCTTACCAAACCACATAACCCCTTTCATGGGTGAGACCTTCAGCACCAAGATGTTCACCCTCCATAAATCCAAGTTCCTAACCTTTCGATCTGCATATTCCTTCGCCTGATCTGAGCTGTTTTAGAAGCTTCTCTGAATGAATTTACTTTATCTAACGATTCCCTAAAAAGATCTGTACCCCATGGTCTCACCTCAAATGCATCAAACCAACCAATGAGAGACCTAAATCTCCTCCCATACAGTGCCTCAAATGGGGCCATATCAATACTTAAGTGATAGCTATTATTGTATGAAAACTCTGCTAAGGGTAAGAAGTTATCCTAATGACCACCAAATTCTATCACACATGCTCGAAGCATATCCTCAAACACCTGAACCGTTCGCTCAGACTGACCATCGGTCTGAGGGTGAAATGCAGTACTAAGATCCAACCTAGTACCTAATTCAGCATGCAATGTTCTCCAAAACTTAGAAGTAAATTGCATACCTCTATCTGATATGATGGAAAGTGTAACTCCATGCAATCGAAAAATTTCTGAGATATAGAGTTTGGCTAATTGCTCTGCATTGTAAGTCACCTTTACCGGAATGAAGTGAGAAGACTTAGTTAATCTGTCAACAATTACCCAAATAGAATCAAACTTACCCAAGGTCTTTGGAAGACCAACTACGAAATCCATTGCAATTCTTTCCCACTTCCATTCAGGAATGGGCATTCTCTGAAGTGTCCCTCCAGGCCTCTAGTGTTCATACTTTACCTGTGGACAATTCGGGCATTGGGCAACAAAATCAACAATGTCCCGCTTCATTCTACTCCACCTAAAATGTTGCTTTAGGTCACGATACATCTTGGTTGCGCCAGGATGTATAGAATACCTTGAACTATGAGCCTCTGTAAGGATAGTGCTAATCAAATCATCGACACAGGGCACATGTACCCTTCCTTTAATTCTCAAAATGTCTTCTTCATCAATTATTGCCTCTTTAGACTCTCCTCGTAATACCATATCTCGAATTCTTCTCAGCTTCTCATCAGTAAACTATTTTCCCTTAATCTTGTCAAAAAAAGAAGATCTTTCCTCCACACAAGCCAAAAATCATCCCTTATCTAGTACTTCCAGCCTCATAAAGTCATTAGCCAGAATCTGAACCTCTCTAGCCAATGGGCGTCTAGAAACCTGCAAGTGAGCTAGACTTCCCATGATCCCCATTTTTCTACTTAAAGCATCTGCCACAACATTAGCTTTTCCTGGGTGATACAAAATAGTAATATCATAGTCCTTCAGTTGTTCCATCCACCTCCTCTGCCTCAAATTCAAATCTTTTTGAGTAAAGACGTACTGTAAACTACGATGATCTGTATAGACTTCACACTTAACCCCATATAGATAATGTCTCCATTGCTTTAATGCAAACACAACTGCAGCCAACTCCAAATCATGGGTCGGATAGTTACGTTCATGCACCTTTAATTGCCTTGAAGCATATGCAATTACATTCCTCTCCTGCATTAGCACTGCACCAAACCAGAATAAGATGCATCACAATGCAGAATGAAATTCTTACCTTCCACTGGCAAGGTAAGAACTGGTGCAGTGGTCAACAAGGTCTTGAGATTCTGGAAGCTTTCTTCACATTCGTCCGACCATACAAATCGAACATTCTGCTTAGTCAAATTTGTCAGTTGGGATGCAACAGAAGAAAATCCCTTGACAAATCGACGGTAGTAGCTAGCTAAACCAACAAAGCTCCTTACCTCTGTGACATTAGTAGGTCTTACCCTACTCTTCACTGCTTCAATCTTAGAAGGATCCACCATCACTCCATCCTTAGAAACCACGTGCCCCAAGAAGGACACTGAATCTAGCCAAAACTCACACTTGGAGAATTTGGCATAAAGCCTTTTCTCCCTCAACAATTGCAATACAATTTTCAAATTCTCCTCATGTTCCTTCCTGCTCTCTGAGTATATCAGTATATCATCAATAAATACAATAACAAAGAGATCCAGATATGGCTTATAAATCCCGTTCATCAGGCTCATGAAAGCAGCAGGGGCATTCGTAAGCCCAAAAGACATTATTAAGAATTCTTAATGCCCATACCTGGTTCGAAAAGCAGTCTTTGGCACATCTGCTGCCCGTATTTTCAATTGATGATAACCAGATCTCAAATCGATTTTTGAGAAGGTACAAGCACCTTGTAACTGATCGAACAAATCATCAATGCGAGGAAGAGGATACTTGTTCTTAATAGTTACCTTATTCAGTTGCCTGTAGTCTATGCACATCCGAAAACTTCCATCCTTCTTCTTCACAAATAATATAGGAGCACCCTAAGGGGATGCACTTGGTCTAATAAAACCTTTACCCAACAACTCCTGAAGTTGGGCCTTTAACTCCCTTAACTCAGCTGGAGCCATTCTATAAGGGGGTATGGAAATGGGGCGAGTACCCGGCTCCAGATCGATACAAAAATCAATATCCCTATCCGGTGGCATACCAGGGAGGTCTGCAAGAAACACATCCCGAAACTCACGGACTATCGAGACAGACTCAATCGAAGGTACTTGGGAAGTATCATCCCTGAGATGTGCCAAGAAAGCTAAACAACCCTTACTAACCATTCTCTTAGCACGAAGAAAGAAGATGATATGAACTGGAGTGGAAATATAGTCACCCTCCCACACTAGCGGATCTGTCCCAGGCTTGGCTAATGTCACAGTTTTAGCATTACAATCTAAGATTGCAAAATTTGGAGAAAGCCAAGTCATACCCAGAATTACATCGAAATCAACCATCTTTAGAATAATCAAATCGACATGAGTAATGCTCCCCACAAAAGTCACAAGACAAGACCTATACACCTTCTCAACTATCACCGACTCACCCACAGGAGTAGAGACACGGATAGGCATGTCAAGCAAATTAAAATATAAATCAAGACTAGTAGCAAATGAGGAAGATACATATAAAAATGTGGATCCAGGATCAAATAATACAGAAGCCATGCAATCACAAACCAAAAGATTACCTGTGATAACAGCATTAGATGTCGCTGCTTCAGACCTCCCGGGGAAAGCATAACAATGGGCCCTATCACCTGTCTGCCCGTTGCCCCTACCATGTTGCGCTGTAGTAGCTCCATATTGCCCGCTACCCCGGCTGATTTGGTGACCACCATTACCTTGGCCACCACGTCCTCCAGAATGGCGGCCTCTCCCATGACCACCTCTACCTCTAACTATTGGGGGTCTGTAACTCTGTTTTGGACAATATCTCCTAATATGTCCAGTCTCTCCACATCCATAACAATCTCTAGAGTCAAGCATAGGTCTCTGTGAGAATGACGAAGTCTGGGGATAACCTCCAAACTCAGAGAAATGTTGACTGGCCTGCAATGGACCTCCAGTTACAGCTTCCAGTGAAGACTGAATAGGTCGGGCTGGGTAACCTCTTGAACTCTGCCCTCTGGAGTAAGAACCACTAAAGTCACCTCCCTTAAGGAAATTTTTAGATGTCGACGCCATGGTGAAGTCGGCTGGCTTCACCCCCTCCACCTCTATCACAAAATCAACCACTTCCTGAAAGGATTTTGCTGCAGCAGCTACCTGTAAGGCTGGGATCTGCAAATCTGACCTCAGTCCTTTCACAAAACGGCGAATCCACTCTTGTGGGCTGGAGCAAAGCTGGGTGGCATACCTGGATAGTGCACGAAATTTACCCTCATAAGCAGTAACAGACATCCTGCCTTGCTCTAGGCTTAGGAACTCATCTCTCCTCTTGTCTCTCAAGGTCCGGGGTATATACTTCTCCATAAATAAGCTAGAGAATGACACCCAAGTCATGGGTGGTGCCTGTGCTGGTTGAAACTCAACATAACACCGGCACCACATTTTGGCATTCCCCTGAAACTGATATGTCACAAACTCAACACCGAATCGTTCTACTATGTCCATCTTATGTAGCAGCTCATGACAATCAACCAGAAAATCATAGGCATCCTCAGATTCAGCACCCTTGAAGACTGGAGGTTTCAACTTCAAGAATTAAGTGAAAAGTTCATGCTGATCACTCGTCATTATAGGCCCTGTAGTCAATCGAGGAAACGTGCCTACTTCCAAGGAGGCGTCCATGCGGGGAGCCACAACACCTGCATGTTGTACTCCCGGAACGTGAGGTGCTGGTGCAGAAAACACTGGAGGTGTCTGGCCCTGATCATCTCTAGGGTAAGCTGGGGTGGTAAGTCCTCATCTTGAACTTGCTCGTGTTCCCCTTCTTCCCCCTCTCTCACTACCTCATTAGTCGGTGGAGGAGTCACCGCCCTATTACTAGCTGGACCAACTGTTTGTCCTCTACCTCTAGAGGGAGTCCTCCTGCGACCTTTACCACGGACTCTTGCCACGGCTCCTCCTCGAGCTACAGCCCCAAGGGTTGGCTCAGACGCACCCTGTCCTGCCGGTGTTGGTGTTGGCACAGTTGTTGCTCTAGTTCTAACCATCTGCAAATTAGAGTGAGGATGTCAGAAACCAATTTGTATCACCTAGATACCAATTGGATCCCAGTAATAGCACGAAAGGAAGAAAGAATGGAATTTTCCTAAAGTTCTATAGCCTCTCAAAGAAAAGTAAGGGCGTCCCCCTACCGTTCCTCAAGACTCTACTAAAACTCGTTCTTGTGTGATGAGACCAACGAACCTAACGCTCTAATACCAAGTTTGTCACGACCCAAAACGAGCCGCGAGTGGCACCCACACTTATCCTCCTAGGTGAGCGAACCAACAAATCTAGACCCCAACATTTACCGGTATATCAATTATGAATCGTAAAAATAATGCGGAAGATCCAAAACTTATTGAAACGAAAACAATTAAATAAAATTCTAAAGTTAATACTTATTATTCCCAAAATCTGGAAGTCATCACATCAAGAACATCTATCCTCAAATTTTCTAAATCTAAGAGTATTCAAAAAGCTAAAATAAGTGAAACGATAGTCCATGTCCGAACTTCAAAGACATCAAGACGTGAGGGAGAGAATCCAGCCCGAGCTAGGAGTAATAGCTCACCCTGAATTCTGATGTGCTGGAGACTGGCTAGAATTGAAGGCGAGTCAAAATCGATGGCACGCTTGCTACACTCCACAAATAACAAAGAAGAAAATTACAAGTAGGGGTCAGTACAAGGAACACGTACTGAGTAGGTATCATCGGCCAACTCAAAATAGAAAGCAATATATACTGAATAATAATATAAAAATCAACCACAATACTTGACAGGTGACAAGCAACAAGTACAAGAACCATTGACAACAACACCAAGCACACCTATGACGACTCAAGCCTCCGCATCATACTCATTTGGGAAAATAGTTTCTTCGAATTTGAGTATATTAACATATTTCAAGATTCATTCTCTTTATTACTACCGTGTCGGAATGTGACACTCTGATCCCCTAATACTACCAAGTCGGAACGTGACACTCTGATCCCCTAATACTACCGTGTCAGAACGTGACACTCTGATCCCCTAATACTACCGTGTCGGAACGTGACACTCCGATCCCCTAATGCTACGTGTTGGAACGTGACACTCCGATCCCCTAATGCTACGTGTCGGAACGTGACACTCCGATCCCCTAATGCTACGTGTCGAAACGTGACACTCCTATCCATTTATATCATTATTTTAGTTCATCAAGCCTTCTTTATGTCAAGGCGTCATCTTAATAGAGAGGATTTAAGATTGAAGATTCACGGTCTCATCATTCTAATCCACCACAATTACACAATCACAACATTCAAACACACAATCAAGCATATAGAAGACTTTACAATACTACCCAATACATATCAATCGATATTTAGAGTTTATCTATCACATAGAAATAAACCATAACCTACCTCCACTGAAGAATCGTGATCAAGCAAGCTATTTCCCCAATGCCTTTGCTTTCCTCTTCGTTCTCTCTCTCTCGCTCGTTCTCCCTCCTTTTTTTTTTTCTTCTCCAGATTTTTTTTCTTTTACCCTAATTATCATATAATCAATCATAAAAGATGATAAAAGTAACCCACTCATTTTTTTAAAGTCATCTCCTTTTACCCCCAACTAATTAAATTATTAAACATACCCCACTAATTTTATAATTAAAATCATGAATAGTCCAAAACACCCCTTTAAAACGTCTAGAGGAAATCCGATCCAGTTGGGGTTACGCAGCTTGTGATGGTCCGTCGTATCTATGACGGTCCGTCCTGCAGGTCCGTCACAAAGTTCAGAGAGTTAAATTCAGTAATCAAGTTTGTGACGGTCCGTCGTATCTACGACGTTCCATGCTGCAGTTCCGTCGCGAAGTTCAGAGAGTCGATCCCAGTACCCAGATATCAGAGTTGAAATATTTTGGAACGAAGACGCTCGACGGACCGTCGTGCCTATGACGGTTCGTCCTACTTGTCGTCGAGGGTAATGAGGAGAGCAGCTGGAGAAATTTCACAAGTATGGAACGAAGGAGTCCATCACGGTCCGTCGTGACCATGACGGTCCGTCGCGTGATCCGTCGACCCAGTCAGTTTTTATCAAAAATAATTCTACTGCTCGAACCAACTAAACAGGTTGTTACAAGAACACAGTAACTCACAACTCTAAAAACTCATTACTACATATGTCAAACTAGTAATGTATCACGTTGTAACCATTAATGTATCATGACTTATATATCCATATAAAAATTTAAAAACTAATAAGATACCTATTAAAGAACAAATATAAAAAAAATAAAAAAAAATTAACATGTATCTGATACTTTATATTATTATCACACTAACTCATAGATCTAAAAACACAATATATTCAACTAGCCTATGCCTCCAGATGATTGAAGATTGATGTGTAGAATTATCCAATGCATGACTTAGAATTGGATGTAGTCGTGTTTGCTTTGAATATATGACGTCACTACTTTTAAAATATTTTAAGAATCCTTTTTTTTCTTTTTCTTTCCTTTTCTGGATACATTATTCATAACCCTTCCTATCCAACGATTTGTTCCTATATTCAAGCCTAAAAAATCACTCTCACATATTGTTAGTTACATTCATCACTCCATTTTTAAATTTCAGATCTATCATATCTCTAGTTCATCAATTTCAAGTTCCTAAAAAGGTAGAACTATTTCTCTATTTTTTTTTCTTTCAAGTTCTTTAATTGTCATTTTTCATAATAATTTTGTTAAGATTTTGCACCTACAATTATGAAATCGTCACTTGAGCTAATATCGACTTTAGGTATTTTATCATTAGCGGTTGTTATTATGAACATCGATGGAAAATTTTTGTGAAGAAAACTACGGAAAATAAAGTTTGTTGCTGGTAGGGTTGATTTTTAGACAAAATGGTGATTTTGGATTTTGATTTCTTATATATATGATTTTGCTTCCTCTTTTAGTATTGAATTTATTATGAAAATTAATTTCACCTAGTATTTGTTTATGATGATGAAACATTCATGAAATAGATCTAATCAACAAAGCAATACGTTAGTTATGAAGAATTTGACAGCGGAGAAGTCAAAAAAAGATACATAGTCGAGTTCTAACTCTACTGTTGAGAAAACACTCAAAGAAAGAAGAAAAAAGTTGGATCTATCATTACACGATCAACACTATCAAAAATAAAAATTTTCAATATATCTTGTTTATTTTGACTCTTAATTTAGTGTTTGTTAGTGTTCGTATCGCTCCGATACATCACTGCTACAATACATAATGTATCAAGTTTTATAGAATTGTCACTATTATTTGTGGACACATCCATTTGAATATTTTACTTTTAAAAAAATACATTAAATTAAGTTTTAGAATCTTTCTCTATAAACTTTGTTATTTCTTAATCTCACTGTGTATATTTTTCTTTAATTTTTGTTGTTGTAATTATAGCGCTTGTGGTATACAATACAAAATAGGGTACGTTTAAAATTATCTGATATAGATAAGCTTTATAAATTTAAGTATCACATAATTTTATCATTCAATACGTTGTTTATTAAGTTATTGTTACATTTGATATTTAACCACTACAATGTATATTTTGACATGCATCATTTACATGAATTAATGTATCAAAAATATTATTTTGTCTTTCCTTATATATAATATATATATATATATATATATATATATATATATATATATATATATATATATATATATATATGATGTTTTAATTACACAAAATTCATAACATGTGAATATAGAAAATTACAAAAACTAAAATAAAAATTATAATACATACACTCATTCACGAACTTATGGATGTGTTTACAAGAAATTACATGTATAATGTATCATCTATAAAATACATTTTTCAAAAGCACGATAAAATGCATAAATATTATAGTATCATGATCCTTTATATCAAGAACATAGTAACTCACAACTCTAAAACTCATTACTACATATGTCAAACTAGTAATGTATCACGTTGTAACCATTAATGTATCATGACTTATATATCCATATAAAAATTTATCACGTTGTAACCATTAATGTATCATGACTTATATATCCATATAAAAATTTAAAAACTAATAAGATACCTATTAAAGAATTGTCACGACCCAAAATCGAGCCGCGAGTGGCACCCACACTCATCCTACTATGTGAGCGAATCAACCAATCTAAACCCCAACATTTAAGACATAAATGAACAAAATACAATGCGGAAGACTTAAACTCATTAATAAAAATCAATTATATAACTTCAGAAAACTCAACATCTATTATTATCCCCAAAATCTGGAAGTCATCATCACAAGAACATCTATCCTCAAATTACTAATCTAAAAGTATCTAAGAAGCTAAAATAAATAAAAGCTAGTCCATGCCGGAACTTCAAGGCATCAAGACATGAAGAAGGAGATCCATTCCAAGCTAGAAGCATTAGCTCACCCTGAAATCCGGTGTAATGAAGACTGGCTAGAATTGCGGTTGAGTTGAAGACGACGGCACGTTTGCTGCACTCCACAAATAACAAAGAAAGAAACATACAAGTAGGGGTCAGTACAAAACACAAGTACTGAGTAGGTATCATCGGCCAACTCAAAATAGAAAACAATATATATCAGATAATATCATAAATCAACTACAATACTCAACATGTAGCAACAACAAGTACTATAATCATTAATAAGTACCGTCAAGTGACACCCCCCCCACGAATCTCATTCTATCAATTCATCAATCCTTCTTTTATACCAAGGCATCATCAATCTCCTTATGTTAGTTCATCAAGCCTTCTTCTATACCAAGGCATCATCAATCTCATTATGTAGTTCATCAAGCCTTCTTTTACACCAAGGCATCATCGTTAACAAAGTAGATTAGGATTTCCTTTCAAGATTTAGGATTCAATAGCTTCTTCATGCTTATTTTATCACAATTATGTAATCACATTCATGCAAGCATACAATTAAGCATATAGAAGGGTTTACAATACTACCAATACATATCATTCGCTATTAAGAGTTTACTACGAATAGCATAAAAACCATAACCTACCTCCACCGAAGAATTCGTGATCAAGCAAGCAATTTCCCAAAGCTTTGTTCTTCTTCTCTCCCTGTTCGTTCGTTTTCTCCCTCTCTTCTTCTTTCTATTTTTCTTATTCAAACCCTCTTTATTTTACCCTAATTAGCATATAATTAAGTATAAAAGATCATGAATTAAACCATTAATTAATTCAAGGTTACCTCTTTTATCCCTCAAGTAGTTAAATTATTAACATTAACCCACTAAATTTATAATTATAGCAGGAATAGTCCAAAACGCCCCTTAAAATATTTACAGAAATCCGACCCAGACTGGGATTACGCAACCTGTGACGGCACGTCGTGCCTGCGACGGTCCGTCCTGCAGGTCCGTCACAAAGTTCAAAGACTCAATTTCCTTGAAGAGTCTGTGACGGTCCGTCGTGCCCACGACGGTCCGTCCTGCCATTCCGTTACGAAGTTCAGAGAGTCAATTTCAGTACCGAAATTTCAGAATTCTAAGTGTTTTGGAACGAGACACCCACGACGGTTCGTCGTGCCCATGACGGTCCGTCGTGGGTTCCGTCGACTCAGGCAGTTTTTCCAGAAATAAAATCTGCTGCTCAAAACGACTAAACAGGTCGTTACAAGAACAAATATAAAATAAATAAAAATAAATTAACATGTATCTGATACTTTATATTATCATCACACTAACTCATAGATCTAAAAACACAATATATTTGACTAGCCTATGCCTCCAGATGATTGAAGATTGATGTGTAGAATTATCCAACGCATGACTTAGAATTGAATGTAGTGGTGTTTGCTTTGAATATATGATGTCACTAGTTGTATGGTGTTCATGTTGATATATTCACTGATCACAAGAGCCTCCAATATGTGTTCACTCAAAAAGAAATCAACCTCAAAAAGAGAAGGTGGTTGGAATTAATCAAGTATTATGACATGAGTATTTTTTACCACCCAGGTAAGGCAAATGTGGTTGTTGATGCCTTAATCAAGTTTTCCATGAGAAGTACTTCCCATGTCAGAGAACAGAATAGGGAGTTAGCTAAGGATGTGCACTGACTTGCACGTTTGAGAGTTAGGCTTATGGATTCCGCAGAAAGAAGCATAGTGGTGACCGATGGGGCTAAATCATCATTTGTGTCAAAGGTGAAATAGAAGCAAGACCAAGATCCCATTTTGCTTGATTTGAAGGAAAGTGTCCATAATCAAAGAGTATTGGCTTTTGAACAACGGGGAGATGGTGTGTTGAAGTACCAAGGCAGATTATCTGTATCTCAGGTGGATGGACTCCAAGAGAGGATCTTGAAGGAGGATCATAGCTCCAGATATTCCATTCATAAAGGTTATAGCAAGATTTACTGTGATTTTAGAGAGGTATATTGGTGGAAAGGTATGAAGAAGGATATGGATGAGTTTGTTGCCAAGTCTTAAAATTGTCAGCAAGTGAAAGAGGAGAACCAAAGGCCTGGAGGATTAGCTCAGAATATAGAACTTTTTTAATGAAAGTGGGAGATGATTCATATCTAGACTTCATCACAAGCTTGCCAAGATCACTAAGGCAACATAATTCTATTTGGGTGATTGTCGACAGAATGACAAAGTTAACCCATTTCTTACCGGGTTAAAGACTTCCTATTCGGTCGGGGATTATTGTAAGTTGTACCTTCAAGAAGTGCTAAGACTTCATGGAGTTCTGGTCTCCATTATTTCAGATAGAGGTGCACAATTTACTACACAATTCCGCAAATCTTTTGTAACGACCTGTTTAGTCGTTTTGAGCAGCAGATTTTATTTCTGGAAAACTGGCTTAAACGACGGACCCCACGACGGACCGTCATGGGAACGACGGACCGTCGCAGGGTCTCGTTTCAAAACACTTAGAAATTCTGAAATTGGGTACAGAAAATCGACTCTCTGAACTTCGTGACGGACTTGTAGGACGGACCGTCACAGGCGTGACGGACCGTCACAGACCCTTGGTGGAAATTTGGGTCTCTGAACCTTGCGACGACCTGCAGGACGGACCGTCGCAGGCACGACGGCCCGTCACAAGTTGCGTAATCCCAGTCTGGGTCGGATTTCTTTACACGTTTTAAGGGACGTTTTGGACTATTCCTACTTTAATTATAAAGTTAGAGGGTTAAGAATTATGAGTCTAATTACTTGGGGGTTAAAAGAGGTGACCTTAAGTTAATTAGTGGGTTATATTTCCATCTTTCATTCTTAATTATATGCTAATTAGGGTAAAAGAAAGAGGGTTTGAATAAGAAAACTAGAAAGAGCAAGAGAGAGAGAGAGAGAATCGAACGAGGGAGAAGAAGAAACACAGCTTGGAGAAATTTGCTTGCTTGAATACTAGTCTTCGGTGGAGGTAGGTTATGGTTTCTCTTACGATATTCGTAGTAAAACTCTTAATAGCGAATGATATGTATTGATAATATTGTAACCCTACTATGTGCTTGATTTGTATGCTTGCATGAATGTGATTATATAATTGTGATTATATTAAGCATGATGAGGTTATTGAATCCCTAATCTTGCAAAACCCTAATCTCTTTATTAAAGATAATGCCTTGGTATGAGAGAAGGCTTGATAAACTAGAGTAATGAGAATGATGATGCCTTTGTATAAGAGAAGGCTTGATAAATTTATAGAAGGAGATTAGGGGATCGGAGTGTCACGTTCCGACACATAGAATTAAGGGATCGGGTGTCACGAACCGACACGTAGTATTAGGGGGATTGGGTGTCACGAACCGACATGTAGATTTAGGGGATCGGGTGTCACGAACCGACACGTAGATTTAGGGGATCGGAGTGTCACGTTCCGACACATAGTAGTAGGGGATCGGAGTGTCACGTACCGACACAAGAGGATTAATGAATATGAGGGAGCAGAGTGTCACGTTCCAACACAAGAGAAATAAAGATAACGAATCTTGAAAGATTTTAATATACTCAATCTAATGAACATAATTCCCAAATGAGTATGGTATTGAGGCTTGAGTCCTCATGTGTGAACTTAACGGTAATTGTTGATGATATAGTACTTGTTGTTGCTACTTGTTGAGTATCATAGTTGATTTTATGATATTATTTGATATATATTGTCTTCTATTTTGAGTTGGCCGATGATATCTACTCAGTACCCGTGTTTTGTACTGACCCCTACTTTTATGTTTTCTTCTTGTTTATTTGTGGAGTGCAGCAAACGTGCCGTCATCTTTGACTCAACAGTAACTCTAGCCAGTCTTCATTACTCCGGATATCAGGGTGAGCTAATGCTTCTAGCTTGGACTGGATCTTCTTCTTCAAGTCTTGATGCCTTGAGCTTTCGGCATGGACTAGCTTTTACTTGTCTTAGCTTTTAGAATACTCTTAGTTTAGTCATTTGATTATAGATGTTCTTGTGGCGATGACTTCCAGATTTTGGGGATAATAATAGTTATTGATTTGATTTTATTAATTAGTTTAGTCTTCCCCATTACGTCCTGTTGATATATGTTGAAATGTTAAGGTTTAGATTGGTTGGTTCGCTCACATAGGAGAGTAAATGTGGGTGCCAGTCGCGGCTCGGTTTGGGTCGTGACAAACTTGGTATCAGAGCATTAGGTTCGTTGGTCTCATCACTCAAGAACGAGTCTAGTAGGGTCTTATGGAACGGTAGGGGGACGCCTTTACTTTTCTTTGAGAGGCTATAAACTTTAGGAAAATTCCATTCTTTCTTTCTTTCTTTCGTGCTATTACTTGGGTCCAATTGTATCTAGGTGATACAAATTGGTATCTGACCATCTTCACTCTATTTCACAGATGGTTAGAACTAGAGCAACGACTGCGCCAACACCAACACCGGCAAGACAAGAAACTTCTGAGCCAGCCACTGGGGCTGTGGCTCGAGGAAGAGCAACGGCAAGAGGACGTGGTAGAGGTCGTGGGAGGACGTCCTCTAGAGGAAGAGGACGAGCACCTAGTCCGTCTGATGCTAGGGCGGTGACTCCTCCACCGACTGAGGAGGTAGTAAGAGAGGGGGAGGATGGGGAGAATGAACGAGTGCAGAATGAGGAAATGCCACCCCAACCTACCCCACAGATGATTAATCAGGTTCTGGCTTATCTTAGCGGGTTGTCTGATCAGGGTCAGGCACCTCCAGTATTTTCTGCACCAACACCTCCGGTTTTAAAGGTACAACATGCAGCCACTATGGCTCCTCGTATAGATGCCTCATTGGACATAGGCACGTTTCCACGTCCGACTACTGGGCCTATAATGACAAATGATCAGCATGAACTTTTCAGTAAGTTATTGAAATTGAAACCTCCAGTCTTCAAGGGTGCGGAATCTGAGGATGCTTACGATTTTCTGGTTGACTGTCATGAGCTACTACACAAGATGGGTATAGTAGAACGGTTTGGTGTTGAGTTCGTGATTTATCAGTTTCAAGGGCACGCCAAAATGTTGTGGCGGTCACATGTTAAGTGTCAACCAACAGAGGCACCACCTATGACTTGGGTATCATTCTCTAACTTGTTTATGGAAAAGTACATCCCACGGACTTTGAGGGATAGGAAAAGAGATGAATTCTTGAGCCTAGAGCAAGGTAGGATGTCGGTTAATGCATACGAGGCTAAGTTTCGTGCTTTATCAAGGTATGCCACTCAACTCTGTTTCAGTCCACAAGAGCGGATTCGCCGGTTTGTGAAGGGGTTGAGATCAGAGTTGCGGATTTCGGCCTTACAGGTAGCGGCTACGGCAAAATCCTTCCAAGAAGTGGTAGACTTCGTGATAGAGGTGGAAGGAGTGAAGCCCCATGACTTCACCTCGACATCGACATCAAAAAGGTTCCGAAAGGGATGTGAGTTTAATGGTTCTTACTCGAGAGGACAGGGTTCCGGAGGTTACTCAGTCCGACCAATTCAGTCTTCACTACAGACTGTAGTTGGGGGTCCACCTCAGACCGGTAAACACTTCTCTGAGAGACCTCTTCTTGACTCTAGAGAGTGTTATGGATGTGGGGAGACTGTACATATTAGGAGAAATTGTCCCAAACAGAGTTATAGACCCCCAATAGCTAGAGGTAGAGGTGGTCATGGTAGAGGCCATTATTCTGGAGGACGTGGTGGTCGAGGTAATGGTGGTCACCAAAACGGCAGAGGTGATGGGCAAACTGGAGCCACTACATCACAACATGGTAGGGGCAACGGACAAACAAACGAAAGGGCCCATTGTTATGCTTTCCCTGGGAGATCGGAGGCGGAGACATCTGATGCTGTCATCACAGGTAATCTTCTGGTTTGTGATTGCATGGCTTCTGTATTGTTTGATCCCGGATCCACATTTTCTTATGTATCTTCCTTATTTGCTAATGGTCTAAATTTACATTGTGAATTACTTGATATGCATATTCGTGTTTCTACTCCGGTGGGTGAGTCTGTGGTAGTTTAAAAGGTATATAGGTCTTGTTTGGTGAACTTGGTGGGGAGCAACACTTATGTAGATTTGGTTATCTTAGAAATGGTTGATTTTGATGTAATTCTGGGTATGACTTGGCTTTCTCCGCAATTTGCGATCTTGGATTGTAATGCTAAAACGGTGACGTTAGCCAAGCCTGGGACAGATCCGTTAGTGTGGGAGGGTGACTACACTTCCAATCCGGTGCGTATCATCTCCTTTCTTTGTGCTAAGAAGATGGTTAGTAAAGGGTGTTTATCTTTCTTGGCCCATCTCAAGGATGACACTACCCAAGTACCTTCGATTGAGTCGGTTTCGGTAGTCCGTGAGTTTTTGGATGTGTTCCCCGCAGATCTTCCTGGTATGCCACCAGATAGGGATATTGACTTCTGTATCGATCTTGAACCGGGCACTCGCCCCATTTCTATACCCCCTTACAGAATGGCTCCCGCGGAGTTAAGAGAGTTAAAGGCTCAACTTCAAGAGTTGTTGAGCAAAGGCTTCATTAGTCCAAGTGCATCTCCTTGGGGTGCTCCGGTTTTGTTTGTGAAGAAGAAGGATGGGAGTTTTCGGATGTGCATAGACTACCGGCAGTTGAACAAGGTAACTATTAAGAACAAGTATCCTCTTCCTCGCATTGATGACTTGTTCGATCAATTACAAGGTGCTTGTGTCTTCTCTAAGATTGACTTGAGATCCGGTTATCATCAATTGAAAATACGGGCAACACATGTGCCAAAGACTGCTTTTCAAACTAGGTATGGGCATTATGAATTCGTAGTGATGTCTTTTGGTCTTACGAATGCCCCCGCTGCTTTCATGAGCTTGATGAACGGGATTTTTAAGCCATATCTGGATCTCTTTGTAATCGTATTTATTGATGATATACTGATATACTCTAAAAGTAAGAAGGAACATGAGGAGCATTTGAGAATGGTGTTAGAGTTATTGAGGAAGAAGAAGCTTTATGCCAAATTCTCCAAGTGTGAGTTTTGGCTAGATTCAGTGTCCTTCTTGGGACACGTGGTTTCTAAGGATGGAGTGATGGTGGACCCATCTAAGATTGAGACAGTGAAGAATTGGGTAAGACCCACTAATGTGTCAGAAATAAGAAGCATTGTTAGGTTAGCTAGCTACTACCGCCGATTTGTCAAGGAATTCTCTTCTATTGCTTCCCAATTGACGAACTTGACTAAGCAGAATGTTCCATTTGTATGGTCGGATGAGTGCGAAGAAAGCTTTCAGAAACTCAAGACTTTATTGACTACCGCACCTATCCTCACCTTGCCGGTAGAGGGTAAGAACTTCATTGTTTATTGTGATGCATCATATTCAGGTTTGGGTGCAGTGCTAATGCAAGAGAAGAATGTGATTGCTTATGCTTCGAGGCAATCAAAAGTGCATGAACGTAACTATCCGACCCATGATTTAGAATTGGCTGCGGTAGTGTTTGCATTAAAGCAATCGAGACACTATCTATATGGGGTTAAGTGTGAAGTATACACGGATCATTGTAGCCTACATTATGTCTTTACTCAGAAAGATTTGAACTTGAGACAGAGGAGATGGATGGAACTACTGAAGGACTACGACATAACTATTTTGTATCATCCGGGGAAGGAGAATGTTGTGGCGGATGCTTTAAGTAGAAAGGCGGGGAGCATGGGAAGTCTAGCTCACTTGCAAGCTTCTAGACGCCCATTGGCTAGAGAAGTTCAGATTCTGGTTAATGACCTTATGAGACTAGAAGTTAATGAGAAGGGAGGATTTTTGGCTTGCGTGGAGCCAAGATCTTCCTTCCTTGACAAGATTAAGGGGAAGCAGTTTAATGATGAGAAATTGATCCGGATCCGAGATAAAGTGTTGCGAGGAGAGGCTAAAGAAGCAACAATCGATGGGGAAGGTGTTTTGAGGATTAAGGGAAGGGTATGTGTACCCCGCGTTGATGATTTGATCAACACTATTCTGACAGAGGCTCATAGTTCAAGGTATTCTATACATCCGGGTGCAACCAAGATGTATCGTGACCTAAGGCAACACTTTTGGTGGAGCAGAATGAAGCGTGATATTGTGGATTTTATTGCCAAATGTCCAACCTGTCAACAAGTGAAATATGAACACCAAAGGCCCGGAGGAACACTTCAGAGAATGCCCATTCCCGAATTGAAGTGGGAGAGAATTGCAATGGATTTTGTGGTTGGTCTTCCAAGGACAATGGGTAAATATTACTCGATTTGGGTAATTGTTGATAGGTTAACTAAGTCTGCTCATTTCATTCCGGTCAAGGTGACTTACAATGCAGAGAAGTTAGCAAAAATCTATATCTCGGAGGTGGTTCGGTTGCATGGAGTCCCACTCTCCATTATATCAGATAGAGGTACGCAGTTTACTTCTAAGTTTTGGAAAACATTGCATGCTGAATTGGGTACTAGGTTTGATCTTAGTACTGCATTTCACCCTCAGACCGATGGTCAGTCTGAGCAAACGATTCAAGTGTTGGAGGATATGCTTCGTGCATGCGTGATAGAATTTGGTGGTCATTGGGATAACTTCTTACCCTTAGCGGAGTTTTCATACAATAATAGTTATCACTCAAGCATCGATATGGCCCCATTTGAAGTATTGTATGGTAGGAGATGTAGGTCTCCCATTGGGTGGTTTGATGCATTGGAGGTTAGACCTTGGGGTACTGACCTTTTAAGGGATTCGATAAAGAAAGTGAAATCTATTCAAGAAAAGCTTCTAGTGGCGCAAAGTAGGCAAAAAGAATATGCAGATCGAAAGGTTAGAGACTTGGAGTTCATGGAGGGTGAACAAGTCTTGTTGAAAGTTTCGCCAATGAAAGGGGTGATGCGGTTTGGTAAAAGAGGTAAGCTAAGTCCGAGGTACATTGGGCCATTTGAAGTACTTAAGCAAGTAGGGGAGGTGGCTTATGAGCTAGCCTTGCCCCCAGGGCTGTCCGAAGTACATCCGGTATTCCATGTGTCTATGTTGAAAAGATACCATGGGGATGGAAACTACATTATCCGTTGGGATTCAGTTTTGCTTGATGAAAATTTGTCTTATGAGGAGGAGCCTGTTGCTATTTTAGATAGAGAAGTTCGCAAGTTTAGGTCAAGGGAGATTGCATCCATCAAGGTGCAATGGAAGAATCGACCGGTTGAAGAAGCCACTTGGGAGAAGGAGGCAGATATGCAAGAAAAATACCCACATCTGTTTAAGGATTCTGGTACTCCTTCTCGCCCTTGTTTTTCTTCTTGTGATCGTTCGAGGACGAACGATGGGTAAATTGGTATCTATTGTAACGACCTGTTTAGTCGTTTTGTGCAGCAGATTTTATTTCTGGAAAACTGGCTGAAACGACGGACCCTACGACGGACCGTCATGGGCACGACGGACCGTCGCTGGGTCTCGTTTCAAAACACTTAGAAATTCTGAAATTGGGTACTGAAAATCGACTCTCTGAACTTCGTGACGGACTTGAAAGACGGACCGTCACAGGCGTGACGGACCGTCACAGACCCTTGGTGGAAATTTGGGTCTCTGAACCTTGCGACGACCTGCAGGACAGACCGTCGCAGGCACGACGGCCCGTCACAGGTTGCGTAATCCCAGTCTGGGTCGGATTTCTTTACATGTTTTAAGGGACATTTTGGACTATTCCTACATTAATTATAAAGTTAGAGGGTTAAGGATTATGAGTCTAATTAATTGGGGGTTAAAAGAGGTGACCTTAAGTTAATTAGTGGGTTATACTACCATCTTTCATTCTTAATTATATTCTAATTAGGGTAAAAGAAAGAGGGTTTGAATAAGAAAACTAGAAAGAGCAAGAGAGAGAGAGAGAGAATCGAACGAGGGAGAAGAAGAAACACAGCTTGGAGAAATTTGCTTGCTTGAATACTAGTCTTCGGTGGAGGTAGGTTATGGTTTCTCTTACGATATTCGTAGTAAAACTCTTAATAGCGAATGATATGTATTGATAATATTGTAAACCCTACTATGTGCTTGATTTGTATGCTTGCATGAATGTGATTATATAATTGTGATTATATTAAGCATGATGAAGTTATTGAATCCCAAATCTTGCAAAACCCTAATCTCTTTATTAAAGATAATGCCTTGGTATGAAAGAAGGCTTGATAAACTAGAGTAATGAGAATGATGATGCCTTGGTATAAGATAAGGCTTGATAAATTGATAGAAGGAGATTAGGGGATCGGAGTGTCACGTTCCGACACATAGAATTAAGGGATCGGGTGTCACGAACCGAGACGTAGTATTAGGGGGACCGGGTGTCACGAACCGACACGTAGATTTAGGGGATCGGGTGTCACGAACCCAGACGTAGATTTAGGGGATCGGAGTGTCACGTTCCGACACATAGTAGTAGGGGATCGGAGTGTCACGTACCGACACAAGAGGATTAATGAATATGAGGGAGCGGAGTGTCACGTTCCGAAACAAGAGAAATAAAGATAACGAATCTTGAAAGATGTTAATATACTCAATCTAATTAACATAATTCCCAAATGAGTATGGTATTGAGGCTTGAGTCCTCATGTGTGAACTTGACGGTAATTGTTGATGATATAGTGCTTGTTGTTGCTACTTGTTGAGTATCATAGTTGATTTTATGATATTACTTGATATATATTGTCTTCTATTTTGAGTTGGCCGATGATATCTACCCAGTACCCGTGTTTTGTACTGACCCCTACTTTTATGTTTTCTTCTTGTTTATTTGTGGAGTGCAGCAAACGTGCCGTCATCTTTGACTCAACAGTAACTCTAGCCAGTCTTCATTACTCCGGATATCAGGGTGAGCTAATGGTTCTAGCTTGGACTGGATCTTCTTCTTCAAGTCTTGATGCCTTGAGCTTTCGGCATGGACTAGCTTTTTCTTGTCTTAGCTTTTAGAATACTCTTAGTTTAGTCATTTGATTATAGTTGTTCTTGTGGCGATGACTTCCAGATTTTGGGGATAATAATAGTTATTGATTTGATTTTATTAATGAGTTAAGTCTTCCGCATTACGTCCTGTTGATATATGTTGAAATGTTAAGGTTTAGATTCGTTGGTTCGCTCACATATGAGAGTAAATGTGGGTGCCAGTCGCGGCTCGGTTTTGGGTCGTGACATCTTTCCAGAAAGGTTTGGGTTCAAAGGTTAATTTGAGTACTGTTCTTCATCCTCTGACAGATAGACAAGCAAAGCGCACTATCCAGACCTTAGAAGATATTTTCATAGCTTGTGTGATCGACTTCAAGGGAAATTAGGATGATTATATACCTCTCATTGAGTTCGCTTATAACAACAGTTACCATCAAGCAATTAAATTGCTCCATATGAAGCTCTTTTGTGGGAGAAGATGTAGATCTCCTATTGGGTTGTTTGAAGTTGGTGAAGCAGGGTTGATAGGACCAGCGTATATATATATATATACCTTGTAGATCCTAGGATTTTAGGAGTTCATCTATTATAATTTTGGTATCATAAAACAAATCAAGTTTTGATATATTCAGATATATAATTAAATTTTAGGTGTATTATAATATGAATATCATTAGGATAAGTTAGTTGGAGGAATATAGACTTAACGTTACGCCTGAAATTTAAGACATGAGACTTGATGAACTAGTGGGTATTATGTTTAGGAATTTGACTATAGATTTGGCTGCGTTTTTGGTCTAGTCTAGACATATAGTAATATGGGTTTCAATGAACTTTTTAAATTACGAATTATTATATTTGATAGATTGAAAATATTTGGAGATACTGAAGACAGGAGTAACACTTAGGAATAAGCTTGCTTGACTTCGGCTCTTCGGTGGAGGTAGGTTATGGTTTATGTTATTTGATAGTAAACTCTTAATAGTTATTGATATGCAATGAATGATATTGTGAAGTTTTCGATGTACTTGATTGTGTGGTTGTGCGTGGCTTGGTTGTGTGTTTTGTGATTGGTCTTAAATTCTAAGACCGTGGAATTATATTCTTGAACCCACTTTATAGAATTGATAATGTTGTTAGCAACAATCATTCACATGAACATAAGGATCAATCTGTTAGAGCGTTCCTATGATTTATGAAAAGACTTCTCCTCCCCACTGCTCTTAGCAGTAATGGCAATAGGTTTGTCATTCAACAGAACCAAGTCAAGATCCATCACACCCAAGTGGAACTAGACTTGTTCATGTCATTTATAGAAGTAAAATCCATTGAACACAATAACAGACGAAGCATATAAATGAAGAGGAATAACTGCAAATAGATATACATGCTCACATATAAAAAATAATGCGAATTCAGTAAAACAATAAAAGTACATCGCAGTTCTCCTTTGGGTAGATACTACCACATACTATCATAATTTAAATATCATTTTTAAAATAATTAATACGCAATTAAATAATTTTAACCAAACATATATGAAATCTTTGGATTTACAATAAATGTTTGATTGGAAATATTAATTTACTTCATAATTTTCACTATTCATAAAATGGTAGATTCACCTTTTGGTAAAACTTTCTTAAGTTCTAGCAATAGTGAAACTCAATTTATCTATTTATTTTTCAATATAGGTATTTAATTAATCTTCATATAGATAAATGACAATTTTATGAGTATATATTTTTCTTAATAATACAAGTTTGATCACTTTGGTGACAAATAAGCTATACGAATACAAATCCATACATAATCTCATAAAATTTTGTGCATGTGGATAATTTTTTAAACATTTTAGTTTGACCGCTTTAGTGACTAACAAACTATATAAGCATAATACATGCAGCAACTGATCATAAACATGATATGTGTAGACGTTAATTTTCTCTTGTTTATCAACTTAGGTGACTACCAAACTATATAAATACAAAGCCACATAACATTTTAAAATTTCGTGCATGTGAATAATTTCAAACAATTAAATTTGGCCACTTTGGTGACTAACAAACTATAGAAACATAATACATGCATCAACTGAACAAAAACCTGATATGTGTAGACATTAATTTCTCAAGGTTGGTTACTTTGGTAACTAACAAACTGTATAAATACAAAGTATACATAAGATCATAAAATTTTGTGCATGTGAATAATTTTAAACATTTTAGTTTGGTCACTTTGGTGACTAACAAACTATAGAAACATAATACATTCATCAAGTGAACATAAACATGATATGTGTAGACATTAATTTATCTAGTTTGGTCACTTTGGTAACTAACAAATTATAAAAATACAAAGCACACATAGCATCATAAAATTTTGTGCATGTGAATAATTTTAAACATTTAAGTTTAGTCACTTTTGTGACTGACAAACTGTAGAAACATAATACATGCATCAAGTTGAAAAATCAAACTAAATCTCTCTTAGAATATTTTTGGCCAATAAATATTGAATTGCATTAATCTACATATGTCAAGTAATCATAAATATAATATAAGTAAACATTTATTTTCTAGTTTGGACTCTTTGTTCAATTTGCGCATATGAATCACATGGAATATAATAAGTTCCATCAATGTAATTATGTATACATTGTTTTGAATTAAACATAATACAACAATAGATCTTACTTCTTGTTATAAGAACTAAAGATTTGTGTAAAGCAAAGTCTCAAACCTAACAGATTAAATGATTTAATTCAAAAATCACATCAATACTTGACTGGTCTCTAAGTTAATCATCATTCGGTTAGAAATGATGCGATTATATGATTTGTGAAGATTATCCGTTCAAACAATCCAGACTCTGAAGTCACATGTAAAGATTAAATACTTTATAACATAATATTCAGATGTTGAACATGATAATATTACATAGAGATTGTTAAAGGCCTATACCTGATGAATAAGACATCATCACAGAGAAAAGCTGAAGCATTAGTCGTAATTTCGTTTCTACCTCCTTTACCTAACTTTATTTTACTACAACTGTCAGCGATGAAGTTATTGTAGAGAATATTGGATAACCGTAATGGGTGGAGGGAGGACCAATTTGTAGAGGTTATGATTCAATCTTGTACTTCCATTAAGTAACCAATGTACGGACAAGATTTATTCTTATTAAATATTATTTATGGTATTACTTGGATTACAAGTAAACTTGGACTATAAGTAAGAAATAATAAATTATAATTAAATAATATTTCTTACATCTTCTTTCTCTCTCTCCCTTATCTTCTTCGTACAGGAATAATTCGTGTGTCTCAATTTTAGCGCCTCCCTCTTCCTTGCTCATAATCGGAGGACTTTCTTTGTTTTTCCATTGAAGAGTAGTAAAATTCCAGCTCTTCACACCTGATCCAAACATAGAATTCAAATTTCGAATTCAAAATTTCACCCCAATTTCTACCCCCCACCCAATTTGTTCTTTTAATCTCCTTAAAATACTCAACTTCCGTAAACGTTAAAGGGGGATTTTTTTTAGAGATGCTAATTTACTATTTAAAACAGAGGGAATTTTCATCAAAAGAAATAGACATACAGATATAAAATCTCCAAGAATAGCTATGGAAAACATATATTAAGAGTCCACAAGCTTAGTGATTTTCTCATTCAAATTCATCGGAGCTTGTTGGGATCCGGTAAAGATCCATTTGTGGTAAAGTCGTTGCCCCTCTACTTGTCTAGTCTTGGTTCTGATCTCCGAAAAAAGGTAACATTCTTTTTATATAATATTCTTATCGTCCCCTCATCTGTTTAAGTATCATTCCATTTGAAGTTGAAAATCTGTGTCATGTGGTTGTATATTGTTATTCCTAGTTGAGTTCATGATGTTCTTTAGTAGACAGTATATACTCTTGTCGTTTCCATGAGTGAGTCCAACGGCGGGCTTAAACTTTGGAGACTTGTAGGTGTTTGTTCCACTACTTTATTTGAGATTGTTTATCCTTTCTTGATTAAATGTAGTCGTCTACTATCAGTCAATGGAAAAGGTCACTTGACACAGTAAGAATAATACAGAACAGTAAACTAAAAGGAGAACGCAACACAAGCAGTTTACGTGGAAACCTCTTATCTCAAGGGAGTAAAACCATGATATGCTGCACAGGATTTTCAATCATTTTCACTAATCTTCTCAAGTAAAAGTAAAACTCAATTAGAACCAACATGAGTAAAAGTTATTAATCTCACAATCAAGTGATGTACTTATTACTTGCAGAGCCTAAGAGGATACAACACCGCCCACTAAGATATCACCCCTAGATAACTTAGACATTGCTAAGCGGATACCTCACCACCCACTAAACCACCACGCTCCGGATGATTTAGAATTTGACTAAGTCGATAAAACACTACCCACTAAACCATACTACCTAGATGACTTAGAATTTGACTAAGCAACAAAACAATGTTGCCCACTAAATCAACTAAACATAACTAATTTAGACTTTACAAACCAAAAGCAAATATCTTAATCCTTTATAGACTAGGAACATATTTACAAAACATGAATAGAAGTATAACTCCTAAGACACACTTTTATGCTTGCAGCTTGATCAGGTTCATGTTGTGCTTGCCGGAGAATACTTCTTCAAAGTGAGTCTTTGCAACTGTTCTTGAGAATTTTCAAGTTGGAAAAACATATAAAATGATAGACACAAAACTCAAACTCAAGCTTCTATATTTTTCAGAGAAAATCCATGTTTTTGTTTGATAAATCTTAAGTTTGTGTTGAATGAGAAGAAACTATATTAAATGAACACAAACTCTTGGGACAAGGCCATTGGCTGAGAGCCTATTGTTCTCAAAGGTTGTGCACCAATCACATCAGAGTTGGCAGACTTTTAACAGTTGTTTTTTCATCCTTTTTATGTACGAACACTTTCTGGAACCAGGTCCTTTTTTGCATTCTTTGATGCTTGAGTTCTTCACAAAGACTTTCTGGCTCTCTCTCTTGTTGAATGAATGAACTTAATATGTTGTTTGTCATGTTGAAAGTATCAACCATAAAGAGTTATTAACCGTTGTACAAATGACCTCTTCTATTCTGATTGTTTAAGTATACGCTGGCACCTCACCTACCACTAACAGGACAACTTTAAAGTTGTATACACTTATGTATAAGATGGAGAGAACTCTGCCATGGACCAGGTCCCTGCATTTGTGAGCCATTGAAACAAACAATTTTGTTTGTTCCTCGTATTAGTGTAGGACACTACACTTTTCACCAACCACCTGACATGACAGCTTTATAGATGTACCTCATTTAAATCAGGGTGAGAACACTCTGCCAGGGACCAGGTCCCCTACAATTGTGAGGATAGTCAAAACACCTAGAATATAACATTTATTGAGCCTTCTTCTTGAATGTTATAGAAATTGTGTTATTTCATGTATTGTCGTCAAGTGTCTGTGAAGCTTTAGTTTGCTATTGTCCGTACTGTTACTCGCGTTGGTCTAAGGTTCCAAGTTAACCGATATGGTGAGTTACATGTAGTGTACATGATATTCATTCTATCGATTTGGCTTCCTCCATTCCTTGATCTTTCGGTATATGTTGCTCTGGATGACATGTGTGAGATATTATCATGTTTTACTTTGGCCATTACTTTGACATGAGTTTGTATCTGAATTGATAAAATGTGAGTTCATGTTGCCTCTTGTTTTAAGTTTCTTTTGCTCCAATTCATGTCCTCTTCCAAAAATGTTGCCTAATTATTCTTCTTTTGATTGTCTCAGCATGTTAACTTGTTCAAATTTTCAAGTTTTTAGTAATGGTTAAGTTTAGAAGTTAGTGTCATATTCTTTACATGATGAGTCATGTTAGTTTGGAGGTCCAGTTTCGATAGAGTCTTAATATGATTGAGGTTTAAGTTGAATTAAGCATGAAAATATGTTAAGATTCAGATGTCTTGCTTATCTTCTTTGTTACTTAAAGATTTGTTTGCGTTTCTTTGTAAAAATTGCTAAATATGAATTTTGTTTGGATATTGATTGTTTACTTAGGACATTGGTAAAGTGATCATCTTGTTCTCTTTTCGTGCATGTAATCTCTCCAAATGAGTCCTATGGACTTTAGCTTATATCCCGCATCGCTTTATGGCCATATCGTCCCAAAATCACTTTATCGGGTCAACAGGTTTAGCAAAGCTGAAAACAGGGATGGAAATCATATTTACCAGATTCCGGAATGCTGAAAACAGGGTGATATACCTCTGTATACACTAATATACAATAAGAAAATACAATATACAGGTGCAAAACATGGAAATGCAGGTTGAAAAAATGCAAAAAAAATTAAGTTCAATAAAATAAAAGTTTTGGAAGACTCAAAATAAGTTGGGTACGGCTCGTACGTGGTATACACAAAAAATGTATACGCAGATTTCTAAAGGGCAAACAGGCCCAGTACCTTAAGTGATTTCCAGTAGGTGGAAAACATAGGCAAGGCCCATTTATTTTTTGGACATTTTTAGTATGGGAAATTTTTTAAAATTTCAATATTTTAATATTTAATAGGAATCGTTGTCAAAACATTTATTATTTAGTAAAATTGTCAAAATATTAGTTTATTATGTATCTCATTTAAATTTTTATTATTTGTTTTAATTTAAAGAATACAATTTTTGAATAAAAAAGGAGAAATTTAGGGGAGACAATTTTTTTAAAAGGGAACAATTGCTTAAAAAGTCTCATCAGTTATAAAATTTCAAAACTAAATACATATTCAAAAAAAAAAAATAAAGAGGACTCATGCACTTGTTCATCAATTTTCTAGCATCCATTTTTAGTTCGTTGATAATACTCAATTCTGTTGAAATGAATTCGATTAAATCGTTTTTTTTTAAAATCTAACCACATCATCAATGGATCATATTTTAGAGTCAAAATTAACTTTCTTAATGGTCTTACTCCTCTATGATTATGTGAAATTCCCTATTCAATGACATTTGACATTATCAATACAAAAGCTACTCAGGGATAAAGAAGGACCTAAGAAAAAATATGCAATTAAGCTAGCAGAGAAAGAGAGAATACATATTTCTTTTTGAACCCTCTTGTTCATCAAATTTCTAGTATCACAATCAAAACTTGCTGATTGAGATTCTAATAACGTACATTTTTTTTTGGATGATGAGACAACGTTTTACTAAGGCACAAGTCAATATGTATTCGAATTTAAGTTTTTTGTGAACAAAAAATTGAAAAAAAAAAAGAAACATATCAGGCGAAGAAGGAGAAGGAGGAGAGAATCCGAGAAGAAGATTGCAAAAATTGTATTTATATTAATTTTTGTTTGTCAATCATTTTTGTTTTACCTCAACATTTATATTTATTAAGAACATTGTAGCTTTTTTTTTAGTTTGTAGTCATTCCAATTTGTATGCCAAATTGATTTGTATTCCTTAAACATAGATGTATCTTATTTTTTCACATTCAATTTGTTATTTTTAGAATATTGTATCAATCCTCCACATATTGTATTATTTTCATTATGTATGCTATTCTTTTTCTTAGAATTTTGTATTTTTCTTTTATCGTATTCATATGCTTTCTTTATCGTATTCATATGTAATGATTAGATTATATTGGGATACAATCTGTACTACTTTTGTAATACGAATAAAAGAAAAATATATTTGGCAATTATGTAATAAATTTTGATCATTGGGATACAATTTTTAGTTTCATTATGAAAGTAAAAATACCAATTTTAATTTAAATGGTAAAGTGAGCACAGAAATACAAAAGTTATTGATATATAATTATGATGTAAACACAACAAACAAAAAAATACAAACAAGTTGTCATTGAAATTGAGACTGAAATACGAAATGAGCACAATAAATATTCTCATCGAGTGAAATACAAAATTAACTTTGTCGGTATATTATTATGATGAACACAAAAAAATACAAACTTTTATGAATACAATGTGAGAGTTAAATACAAAATGATCATAATAACATACTCACCACAATATGATATTCAATTTAATTGAATGGTAAAGTAATCACATCAATATAACATTTGTTGGTATACAATTATGATGAAAACATAATAAAAAAAATACAAACTTGTTGTCATTAAAAATTGAGATTGAAATAAAAAATGAGCACAATAAATATTCACTTTGATTGAAATACAAATGTAACTTTGTTTGTATACCATTATGATGAATACAAAATAAAAAAACAAGAACTTATATGTATACAAATTGATATTGAAATAAAAAATAAAAGAATTAACAAAAAAACTGTAGTCATTTGTGTTCTAAGAAGAAAATTGTGATATTTGAAAAATAGAACATTGTTGATTAAGTTGGATACCCGTAGTAATTCTCTTAGATTCTGAAATTGGAGAGTAATTTAGAACATATCAAACCCAAAATGTGATTTCCACCACAAACAACAATTTTAAACGATTAAAATAGAAATAAAATCATCAACCAAAAAAAGGGGATAAACTTCATAAAAGGAATTGTACGAACATCTTTATAAAATATACTTTTCTGTTTATGAAAGAAAAAAGGAAGAGAGAGATGCAGGTTTTGAAATGAGAAGAATTGAAAGATGAAAATATGAGAGAGAAAAATATTTCATTTTTTAAAACATATGAGGGAGATTAATTGGAAAACCTGTAATTAAAGTGATATAAAATAGGAAGTAAATTTGTAACAACCTATTAAGTCGTTTTGAGCAGTAGAGCTTTTTTTCTTTTATAAATTAATTTTCGATAGATTTGAAATTGTCACGAACCAAAACCGAGACGCGACTGACACCCACACTTACCCTCCTATGTGAGCGAACCAACCAATCTAAAACCCAACATTTCAATATAATATCAATAGAAAGTAATGCGGAAGACTTAAACTCATTAATAAAAACCAATTCAATAACTTCTAAAATTCAACATCTATTATTCCCCAAAATCTGGAAGTCATCACCACAAGAACATCTATCATCAAATTACTAAACTAAAAGTATCTAAGAGAACAAAAACAAGTAAAAAGCTAGTCCCTGCCGGAAGTTCAAGGCATCAAGACTTGAAGAAGAAGATCCAGTCCAAGCTAGAAGCATTAGCTCACCCTGAAGATCCGATGTGACGAAGACTGGCTAGAATTAATGTTGAGTTGAAGACGACGGCACGTTTGCTGCACTGCACAAATAACAAAGAAGAAAACATAAAAGTAGGGGTCAGTACAAAACACGGGTACTGAGTAGATATCATCGGCCAACTCAAAATAGAAAACAATATATATCAGTTAATGTCATAATCAACTATAATACTCAACATGTAGCAACAACAAGTACTATAATCATCAACAAGTACTACCAAGTTCATTCATGAGGACTCAAACCTCAATATCATACTCAGTTGGGAATTAGACTCATTAGATTAAGTATATTAGCATCTTTCAAGATTCATTATCTTTATTCCCCTCGTGTCGGTATGTGACACTCCGCTCCATATACTATCCTGGTGCCGGAACGTGACACTCCGATCCTCATATACTATCCTGGTACCGGAACGTGGCACCCGATCCATATATTATCCTGGTGTCGGAACGTGACCCTTCGATCCTCATTCTATCCTTGTACCGGAACGTGCCACCCGATCCATATACTATCCTGGTGTCGGAACGTGACACTCCGATCCACATACTATCCTGGTGTCGGAATGTGACACTCCGATCCTCATTCTATCCTGGTACCGGAACGTGGCACCCGATCCCCTAATCTCACCACTTTCGTTCATCAAGCCTTCTTTTATACCAAGGCATCATCATTAACAAGTAGATTAGGGTTTATTTTCAAGATTTGGGATTCAATAGCTTTATCATGCTTATTTATTTCACAATTACATAATCATATTCATGCAAGCATACAATTAAGCATATAGAAGGGTTTACAATACTACTAACACATATCATTCACTATTAAGAGTTTACTACGAATAGTGTGAAAACCATAACCTACCTCCACCGAAGATTAGTGATCAAGCAAGCAAATTCCCAAGCTTTGTTCCTCTCTTCTCGTTCGATTCTCTCCCTTTCTCTTTGTTCTTTCTATTTTTCTTATTCAAACCCTCTTTCTTTTACCCTAATTAGTATATAATTAAGTATAAAAGATGGCAATAATAACCCACTAATTAACTTAAGGTTACCTCTTTTAACCCCCAAGTAATTAGACTTATTAATATTAACCCTCTAACTTTATAATTAAAGAAGGAATAGTCCAAAACGTCCCTTAAAACGTGTAACGAAATCCGACCCCGACTGGGATTTACGCAACCTGTGACGGCCCGTCGTGCCTGCGACGGTCCGTCATGCAGGTTCGTCGGAGACTCAATTTCTTTAAGGAGTCTGTGACGGCCCGTCGTACCTACGACGGTCCGTCCTGCACTTCCGTCACGACGTTTAGAGAATCGTTCCCTGTACCAAATTCTCAAGAGTTGAAGTGTTTTGAAACGGAACATCACAACGGTCCGTCATGCCTGTGACGGTCCGTCCTGCAGGTCCGTCACAGAGTGCAGAGAGTCGATTTCAGCACCCAATTTTCTAATTTCTAAGTGTTATAGAACGAGACCCCCTCGACGGTCCGTCGTGCCCATGACGGTCCGTCGTGGTGTCCGTCGTATCAGCCAGTTTTTCCAGAAATAAAATCTGTTACTCAAAACGACTAAACAGGTCGTTACAATAGATACCAATTTACCCATCGTTCGTCCTCGAACGATCACAAGAAAAGAAACAAGGGCGAAAAGGAGTACCTGAATCTGTAAACAAATGTGGGTATTTTTCTTGCATATCAACCTCCTTCTCCCAAGTGGCCTCTTCAAGTGGTCGATTCTTCCATTGAACTTTGATGGATGCAATCTCCCTCGACCTCAACTTGCGAACTTCTCTATCTAAAATAGCAACAGGCTCCTCCTCATAAGACAAATTCTCATCAAGCAAAACTGAATCCTAACGGATAATGTAGTTTCCGTCCCCATGGTATCTTTTCAACATAGACACATGAAATACCGGATGCACTCCGGACAGCCCTGGAGGCAAGGCTAATTCGTAAGCCACCTCCCCTACTCGCTTAAGTACTTCAAATGGTCCAATGTACCTCGGGCTTAGCTTACCTCTTTTACCAAACCGCATCACCCCTTTCATTGGCGAAACTTTCAAGAAGACTTGTTCACCCTCCATGAACTCTAAGTCTCTAACCTTTCGATCTGCATATTCTTTTTGCCTACTTTGCGCCGCCAAAAGCTTTTCTTGGATAGATTTCACTTTCTCTAAAGAATCCCTCAAAAGGTCAGTACCCCAAGGTCTAACCTCAAATGCATCAAACCAACCAATGGGGGACCTACATCTCCTCCCATACAATGCTTCAAATGGAGCCATGTCAATACTTGAGTGATAATTATTGTTGTATGAAAGCTCCGCTAAGGGTAAGAAGTTATCCCAATGACCACCAAATTCTATCACACATGCACGAAGCATATCCTCCAACACTTGAATCGTTCGCTCAGACTGACCATCGGTCTGAGGGTGAAATGCAGTACTAAGGTCCAACCTAGTACCCAATTCCGCATGCAGTGTTTTCCAAAACTTAGAAGTAAACTGCGTACCTCTATCTAATATGATGGAGAGTGGAACCCCATGCAACCGAACAACTTCTGAGATGTAAAGTTTGGCTAACTTCTCTGCATTGTAAGTTACCTTGACCGCAATGAAGTGAGCAGACTTAGTTAACCTATCAACAATCACCCAAATGGAGTCATACTTACCCATTGTCTTGGGAAGACCAACAACGAAGTCCATTGCAATTCTCTCCCATTTCCATTCAGGAATGGGCATTCTCTGAAGCGTTCCTCCGGGCCTCTGGTGTTCATACTTTACTTGTTGATAGTTTGGACATTTGGCAATAAAATCAACAATATCACTCTTCATTCTACTCCACCAAAAGTGTTTCTTTAGGTCACGGTACATCTTGGTTGCACCAGGATGTATAGAATACCATGAACTATGAGCCTCTGTCAAAATAGTGGTGATCAAATCATCGATGCGGGGTACACATACCCTTCCCTTAATCCTCAAAACACCTTCCTCATCGATTTTTGCTTCTTTAGCCTCTCCTTGCAACACTTTATCTCGAATCCGGATCAATTTGTCATCATTAAACTGCTTTCCCTTAATCTTGTCAAGGAAGGAAGATCTTGACTCCACGCAAGCCAAAAATCCTCCCTTCTCATTTACCTCTAATCTCATAAGGTCATTAGCCAGAATCTTAACTTCTCTAGCCAATGGGCGTCTAGAAGCTTGCAAGTGAGCTAGACTTCCCATACTTCCCGCCTTTCTACTTAAAGCATCCGCCACAACGTTCGCCTTTCCCAGATGATACAAGATAGTGATATCGTAGTCCTTCAGTAGTTCCATCCATCTCCTTTGTCTCAAGTTCAAATCTTTCTGAGTAAAAACATACTGTAGGCTACGATGATCCGTGTATACTTCACACTTAACCCCATATAAATAGTGCCTCCATTGCTTTAATGCAAATACCACCACGGCCAACTCCAAATCATGGGTCGGATAGTTACGTTCATGCACCTTTAATTGCCTTGAAGCATAAGCAATTACATACTTCTCTTGCATTAGTACTGCACCCAAACCCAAATAGGATGCATCACAATAAACAATGAAGTTCTTACCCTCTACTGGCAAGGTAAGGATAGGTGCGGTAGTCAACAAAGTCTTGAGTTTCTGAAAGCTTTCTTCGCACTCATCCGACCATACAAATGGAACATTCTGCTTAGTCAAGTTCGTCAATTGGGAAGCAATGGAAGAGAATCCCTTGAAAAATCGACGGTAATAGCTAGCTAAACCAACAAAGCTCCTTATCTCTGACACATTAGTGGGTCTTACCCAATTCTTCACTGTCTCAATCTTGGAAGGATCTACCATCACTCCATCCTTAGAAACTACATGCCCCAAGAAGGACACTGCATCTAGCCAAAACTCACACTTAGAGAACTTGGCGTAAAGCTTTTTCTCCCTCAACATTTCCAATACAATTCTCAAATGCTCCTCATGTTCCTTCTTACTTTAAGAGTATATCAATATATCATCAATAAATACGATCACAAAGAGATCCAGATATGGCTTAAAAATCCCGTTCATCAAGCTCATGAACGCAGCAGGGGCATTCGTAAGACCAAAAGACATCACTACAAATTCGTAATGCCCATACCTGGTTCGAAAAGCAGTCTTTGGCACATCCGTTGCCCGTATTTTTAATTGATGATAACCGGATCTCAAGTTAATCTTAGAGAAGACACAAGCACCTTGTAACTGATCGAACAAGTCATCGATGCGAGGAAGAGGATACTTGTTCTTAATAGTTACCTTGTTAAGTTGTCTATAGTCTATACACATCCGAAAACTCCCATCCTTCTTCTTCACAAACAAAACCGGAGCACCCCAAGGAGATGCACTTGGTCTAATGAAGCCTTTGCTCAACAACTCTTGAAGTTTGGCCTTTATCTCTCTTAACTCCGCGGGGGCCATTCTGTAAGGGGGTATAGAAATGGGGCGAGTACCCGGTTCAAGATCAATACAGAAGTCAATATCCCTATCTGGTGGCATACCAGGAAGATCTGCAGGGAACACATCCAAAAACTCACGGACTAGCGAAACCGACTCAATCGAAGGTACTTGGGTAGTGTCATCCTTGAGATGTGCCAAGAAAGCTAAACACCCTTTACTAACCATTTTCTTAGCACGAAGAAAGGAGATTATACGCACCGGATTGGAAGTGTAGTCACCCTCCCACACTAACAGATCTGTCCCAGGTTTGGCTAACGTCACAGTCTTAGCATTACAATCCAAGATCGCAAAATTTGGAGAAAGCCAAGTCATACCCAGAATTACATCAAAGTCAACCATTTCTAAAATAACCAAATCTACATAAGTGTTACTCCCCACAAAAGTCACCAAAAAAGACCTATACACTTTTTCAACTATCACAGACTCACCCACCGGAGTAGAAACACGAATAGGCATGTCAAGTAATTCACAATGTAAATTAAGACCATTAGCAAATGAGGAATATACATAAGAAAATGTGGATTCGAGATCAAACAATACAGAAGCTATGCAATCACAAACCAAAAGATTACCTGTGATGACAGCATCCGATGCCTCCGCTTCAGACCGCCCAGGGAAAGCGTAACAATGGGCCCTGTCGTTTGTTTGTCTGTTGCCCCTACCATGTTGTGATGTAGTGGCTCCAGTTTGCCCATCACCTCTGCCGTTTTGGTGACCACCATTACCTCGACCACTGCGTCCTCCCGCATAACGGCCTCTACCATGACCACCTCTACCTCTAACTATGGGAGGTCTGTAACTCTGTTTTGGGCAATACCTCTTAATGTGCCCAGTCTCCCCACATCCATAACATTCTCTGGATTCAAGCATAGGTCTCTCAGAGAAGTGTTGACCGGTCTGAGGTGGACCCCCAACTACAGTCTGTAGTGAAGACTGAATTGGTCGAACTGAGTAACCTCCGGAACCCTGTCCTCTGGAGTAAGAACCATTAAACTCACCTCCCTTTCGAAACCTTTTTGATGTCGATGCCATGGTGAATTCATCCGGCTTCACTCCTTCCACCTCTACCACGAAATCTACCACTTCTTGGAAGGATATTGCCGTAGCCGCTACCTGTAAGGCTGAAATCCGCAACTCTGACCTCAACCCCTTCACAAAACGACGAATCCGCTCTTGTGGACTGAAACAAAGTTGGGTGGCGTATCTGGATAGTGCACGAAACTTGGCCTCATATGCAGTAACCGACATCCTACCTTGCTCTAGACTTAAGAATTCATCTCTTTTCCTATCCCTCAAAGTCCGTGGGATGTACTTCTCCATAAACAAGATAGAGAATGAGGCCCAAGTCATAGGTGGTGCCTCTGTTGGTTGACACTCAACATGTGACCGCCACCACATTTTGGCGTTCCCTTGAAGCTGATAACTCACGAACTCCACACCAAACCGTTCTACTATACCCATCTTGTGTAGTAGCTCATGACAATCAACCAGAAAATCGTAAGCATCCTCAGATTCAGCACCCTTGAAGACTGGAGGTTTCAATTTCAAGAACTTACTGAACAGTTCATGCTGATCATTTGTCATTATAGGCCCTGTAGTCAGACGAGGAAACGTGCCTATTTCCAATGAGGCATCCATACGGGGAGCCATAGTGGCTGCATGTTGTACCTCTGAAACCGGGGGTGTTGGTGCAGAAAACACTGGAGGTGCCTGACCCTGATCAGATAACCCGCTAAGATAAGCAAGAACCTGATTGATCATCTCAGGGGTAGGTTGGGGTGGCAATTCCTCGTTTTGCACTTTTTCATTCTCCCCTTCCTCACCCTCTCTCACTACTTCCTCAGTCGGTGGAGGAGTCACCGCCCTAGCATCAGATGGGCTAGGAACTTGTCCTCTTCTTCTAGAGGACGTCCTCCCACGACCTCTACCACGGCCTCTTGCCACTGCTCTTCCTCGAGCCACAGCCCCAGTGGCTGGATCAGACGTTTCTTGTCTTTCCGGTGTTGGTGTTGGCGCAGTCGTTGCTCTAGTTCTAACCATCTGCGAAATAGAGTGAAGATGGTTAGATACCAATTTGTATCACCTAGATACCAATTGGATTCAAGTAGTAGCATGAAAGAAAGAATGAAAGAATGGAATTTTCCTAAAGTCTTATAGCCTCTCAAAGAAAAGTAAAGGCGTCCCCCTACTGTTCCTTAAGACCCTAGTAGACTCGTTCTTGTGTGATGAGACCAACGAACCTAATGCTCTGACACCAAGTTTGTCACGACCCAAAACCGAGCCGCGACTGGCACCCACACTTACCCTCCTATGTGAGCGAACCAACCAATCTAAACCCCAACATTTCAATATAATATCAACAGAAAGTAATGCAGAAGACTTAAACTCATTAATAAAAACCAATTCAATAACTTCTAAAATTCAACATCTATTATTCCCCAAAATCTGGAAGTCATCACCACAAGAACATCTATCCTCAAATTACTAAACTAAGAGTATCTAAGAAAACAAAAACAAGTAAAAAGCTAGTCCCTGCCAGAAGTTCAAGGCATCAAGACTTGAAGAAGAAGATCCAGTCCAAGCTAGAAGCATTAGCTCACCCTGAAAATCCGGTGTGACGAAGACTGGCTAGAATTACTGTTGAGTTGAAGACGACGGCACGTTTGCTGCACTCCATAAATAACAAAGAAGAAAACATAAAAGTAGGGGTCAGTACAAAACACGGGTACTGAGTAGATATCATCGGCCAACTCTAAATTGAAAACAATATATATCAGTTAATATCATAATCAACTATAATACTCAACATGTAGCAACAACAAGTACTATAATCATCAATAAGTACTACCAAGTTCATTCATGAGGACTCAAACCTCAATATCATACTCAGTTGGTAATTAGACTCATTAGATTAAGTATATTAGCATCTTTCAAGATTCATTATCTTTATTCCCCTCGTGTCGGCACGTGACACTCCCTCCATATACTATCCTGGTGCCGGAACGTGACACTCCGATCCTCATATACTATCCTGGTACCGGAACGTGGCACCCGATCCATATACTATCCTGGTGTCGGAACGTGACACTCCGATCCTCATTCTATCCTAATACCGGAACGTGGCACCTGATCCATATACTATCCTGGTGTCGGAACGTGACACTCTGATCCATATACTATCCTGGTGTCGGAACGTGACACTCCGATCCTCATTCTATCCTGGTACAGGAACGTGGCACCCGATCCCCTAATCTCACCACTTTCGTTCATCAAGCCTTCTTTTATACCAAGGCATCATCATTAACAAGTAGATTAGGGTTTCTTTTCAAGATTTGGGATTCAATAGCTTTATCATGCTTATTTATTTCACAATTACATAATCATATTCATGCAAGCATACAATTAAGCATATAGAAGGGTTTACAATACTACTAACACATATCATTCACTATTAAGAGTTTACTACAAATAGTGTGAAAACCATAACCTACCTCCACCGAAGATTAGTGATCAAGCAAGCAAATTCCCAAGCTTTGTTCCTCTCTTCTCGTTCGATTCTCTCTCTTTCTCTTTGTTCATTCTATTTTTCTTATTCAAACCCTCTTTATTTTACCCTAATTAGTATATAATTAAGTATAAAAGATGGCAATAATAACCTACTAATTAACTTAAGGTTACCTCTTCTAACCCCCAAGTAATTAGACTTATTAATATTAACCCTCTAACTTTATAATTAAAGAAGGAATAGTCCAAAACGTCCCTTAAAACGTGTAAAGAAATCCGACCCCGCCTGGGATTTACGCAACCAGTGACGGCCCGTCGTGCCTGCGACGGTCCGTCATGCAGGTTCGTCGGAGACTCGATTTCTTTAAGGAGTCTGTGATGGCCCGTCGTACCTACGGCGGTCCGTCCTGCACTTCTGTCACGACGTTCAGAGAATCGTTCCCTGTACCAAATTCTCAAGAGTTGAAGTGTTTTGAAACGGAACATCACAACGGTCCGTCACGCCTGTGACGGTCCGTCATGCAGGTCCGTCACAGAGTTCAGAGAGTCGATTTCAGCACCCAATTTTCTAATTTCTAAGTGTTATGGAACGAGACCCCCTCGACGGTCCGTCGTGCCCATGACGGTCCGTCGTGGTGTCCGTCGTATCAGCCAGTTTTTCCAGAAATAAAATCTGTTACTCAAAACGACTAAACAGGTCGTTACAGAAATAGGTGTTTTGGACTATTCATAATTATAGTTATGAAATTAATGGGATGGTTTTAAATAGTTTATTTAATTGGTGGTTAAAAAATATAACTTTAAAGTTAATAGTGAATATATTTTACTATATTTATAATTAATTATATACTAAGTAGGATTAATATTATTGGCATATAGAAAACCGCTCACAACTCTTATTCTTGAGTTCTTGGCGTCGTCGACGTGACAATTAGAAAAGGCTAGAGGTAAAAACTTCATCTAGCATTATATTTTATTCGATAAAAATGGTTAGTTGAGGGGTTTAATTCTTGCTAGTATAGTTAAGTATAATGAAACAGATATACATATATTCTAATAATATTATAATATTATAGTTGGTTATGAATGTATAATAATGAGTGGATTAGGATATTGCAAGGATATGTTAATTGAAAAACAAGTGTCAATCAATTATAAAGTTTTACATTGTGATGATGGCAAAACATATATATATATATATATATATATATATATATATATATATATATAATGTACGAGAAGTATAGTTATTAGAAGTGTTTTTGAACAAATATAAACTATTATGATTATTAAATAGTATTAATATGGAGTATGGTTAATGATTGATCAACTATTGGCAGATGGATGATAAATTTATACATTTTGTATAATGATAAAATTGGGTTAGACGTTTCACTACTAGTGTTCGAAATTAGTGGCTTGATCTGAAATATACTGCGTATCATCCTATTATAAATTGAGTATAGTATATTATGATAGGTAATTAAATATTAGGTGTACCGAATTATTTAAATTTCATTAAAGTTATGTTAATTTGGGGAATAGACCTACCCTTAGGTTTAAACTTTAGGCAATTAATTATATAATTAGATGAGTTTTTGGGTTTAGAATAAACATAGAATAAATTAAGTATTTATAGACTCGTTAACTTACAAGTTATGCATATATACTTGATCGATTGGAAACGTTCAGAGCCGTTAAGGAAAGGAACGACATTGGAGAAATAGTTTGCTTGACTTTGGTTCTTCGGTGGAGGTAGGTTATGACTTCTTTCTATTTGATAGATAAACTCTCAATAGTGATTGATATGTATTGAGTGATATTGTGAAGTTTCTTATTGTCACGACCCAAATCGGGGACGCGACTGGCACCCACATTTACCCTCCTATGTGAGCGAACCAACCAATCTAACCCTTATCATTTCAAGATATATCAACAGAAAATAATGCGAAAGACTTAAACTCATTAATAAAACAATTCAAAACTATTATTATTATCCCCAAAATCTGGAAGTCATCATCACAAGAACATCTATCCTCAAATTTCTAAACTAAAAACGTCTAAGAAGCTAAAACAAATAAAAGCTAGTCCATGCCGGAAGTTCAAGGCATCAAGACTTGAAGAAGAAGATCCAATCCAAGCTAGACGCATTAGCTCACCCTGAATTTCCGAAGGTAGTGAAGACTGGCTAGATCTACTATTGAGTTGAAGTTGACGGAACGTTTGCTGCATTCCACAAATAACAAAGAAGAAAACATAAAAGTAGGGGGTCAGTACAACCACAAGTACTGAGTAGATATCATCGGCCAACTCAAAATAGAAGATAATATATATCAAGTAATATTATAAATCAACTATAAACTCAACATGTAGCAACAACAAGTACTATAATCATCAACACGTACCATCAAGTTCATCCATGAGGGCTCAAGCCTCAATACCATACTCATTTGGGAATTAAGTTTATTAGATTGAGTATATTTATCATCTTTCAAGATTCATTATCTTTCTTCCTCTTGTGTCGGTACGTGACACTCCGATCCCCTACCACTATGTGTCGGTACGTGACACTCTGATCCCCTAATTCTACGTGCCGGTTCGTGACACCCGATCCCCTATATGTGTCGGTACGTGACACTCCGATCCCCCATATGTGTCGGAACGTGACACTCTGATCCCCTAATTCTACGTGTCAGTTCGTGACACCCGATCCCCTATATGTGTCGGTACGTGACACTCCGATCCCCTATATGTGTCGGAACGTGACACTCCGATTCCCTATATGTGTCGGTATGTGACACTCCGATCTCCTAATTCTACGTGTCGGTTCGTGACACCCGTCCCACTAATACTATGTGTCGGAACGTGACACTCCGATCCACTAATACTATGTGTCGGAACGTGACACTCCGATCTACTAATACTATGTGTCGGAACGTGACACTCCGATCCACTAACCTCATTCTATCAGTTCATCAGGCCTTCTCTATACCAAGGCATCATCAATCCCATTATTTTAGTTCATCACACCTTCTTTTATACCAAAGCATCATCATTAATAACGTAGATTAAAGTTTCTTTCAAGATTTGGGATTCAATGGTTTTCGTCATGCTTGTTTTATCAAAATCACATAATCATATTCATGCAAGCATACAATTAAGCATATAGACAGGTTTACAATACCACCAATACATATCATTCACTATTAAGAGTTCACTACGAATATCGTAAAAACCATAACCTACCTCCACCGAAGATTAGTGATCAACAAGGATTTTCCAAGCTTTGTGTTTTTCCTCCTCTTCGATCGATCAATCCTCTCTCTCTCTCTCTCTGTTCTTTCCCTTTTTTCTTATTCAAACCCTCTTTCTTTTACCCTAATTAACATATAATTAAGAATAAAGATGGCAATAATAGCCCACTAATTAACTTAGGGTTACCTCTTTTAACCCCCAAGTAATTAGACTTATTAATATTAACCCTCTAACTTTATAATTAAGGAAAGAATAGTCCAAAACGTCCCTTAAAACGTGTAAAGAAATCCGACTCCGTCTGGGATTACGTACCCTGTGACGGGCCGTCGCGCCTACGACGGTTCGTCATGCAGGTCGTCGTAACGACCAGAAACTCCATTTTCCACCAAGGAGTCTGTGACGTTCCGTCACACCTGTGGCGGTCCGTCCTGCAAGTTCGTCACGAAGTTCAGAGAGTCGATTTTCAGTACCCAATTTCAGAATTTCTAAATGTTTTGAAACGAGACCCTGTGACGGTCCGTCGTGGGGTCCGTGGTTTCAGCCAGTTTTCCTGAAATAAAATCTGCTGCTCAAAACGACTAAACAGGTCGTTACACTTATGTACTTGATTATGTAGTTGTATATCTTGGTTGTGTGGTTGACCTAAAATTCTGAGACCGTTGAATTTATAATCTTGAACCCTCTTTATCGAAATGAAGCCTTGAACAAAGAAGGCTTGATGAAATAAATTAGCCAGATAATTGGATCAAAGTGTCACATTCCGTGACACGATATTATTGAATAGGAGTGTCACAATCTGACAAGGTATTATGAGATCGGAGTGTCACGTTCCAATACGGTATATGGGATCGGAGTGTCATGTTCCACATGATAACATTAAAGGAAAGGAATCTTGAGTTAACTTAATATACTCAATATCAAAGAACACATTTTTCAAATGAGTATAGTGTGGAGGCACAAGCCCCATAGGTGTGCTTGATATTTGATCGATTGTACACCTACTATGGCTTTTTGTCACTGATTCATGTTATTTGTTGCTTGCCACCTGCCAAGTATTGTAATTGTTTATATTATTACTCAATATATAATGGTTCTATTTTGGGTTGACCGATGATACCCACTCAGTACGTGTTCCTTGTACTGACCCCTACTTCTATTTTCTTTGTTTCTTTTGTGGAGTGCAGCAAGTGTACCTACGACTTTGAATCGCCCTCATCTCTAGCCAGACTCCAGTACATTAGTGTTCAGGGTGAGCTAATATTTCTGACTCGTGTTGGATTCTCTCATTCATATCATGATGTTCTTAAATTTCGGACATGGCCCATCTTATTTAATTATTTGGTATTTACAATACTTTTAAGCTTGGTTATTGAGAGCATATGTCTTTGATGTGATGACTTTCAGGTTTTAGCGATAATGTGTAATAGACGTTAGAGGTTGATTTGATTGGTTACTTTAATAAGTTTTGAGCTTCCGTATTTTTTTTATCGATATATGTCGGGTTTTGAATTCCTTGGTTCACCCACTTAGGAGGTTAAGTGTGGGTGTCACTCACAACTCGTTTTGGGTAGAGGAAAAATTAGAATACACAATTTCTTTAAAATGAAATTTTTTCATTTTTACTAATATTTATAAAGAATAGAGGTTTTTAATAATTATATTAGGTTATTTGACTAGTTTGCTAATTTTTCCTTTCGGTATGAGGACATGTTCAAGATTTAGGAGTTTGGGCCAAAGGCCCAAATTTGATAATTATTTTCTCACTCTTATTATTAATTATTGTTAGCTAACAAATTAGGATAAATTACCTAACTACAAAACCTTTTTTTTTCATATTCTATAAAATTGCCTACCATTTTAAATGAGAAATTTTTCAAAACAACAATAATTTGACATTTAATAGGATCCCTTAGAAATACTTTTAATATTTATTAAAAATGACAATATTTTAGTTTTTTATGGGTTGATTTATGTATTTTTTTCTTTATTTAATTTAATATAATATAATTAAAAAAATACTAGAGAAATTCAAGGGGAAAATAATTCAAATTGAATTAAGTTGCTCAAAATATTTATTACTTTCCTTACAAAAGATTATGAGACCTAAAATAGATGGTGTTTTCCTTCTTCCTAAAGGCCATTATTTGTCCTTGTCTTTCAAAACTAGTTATTGTTATGAAACTTTATGATAATAACTTTGAATTTTATCGATTAAAAAATTGATTTTTTAAGATTTACAAATTTGGACACCTATAATTTTATATGTCATTTGACATACTTTTCTCACAGTGTATTTATTTTATTTACCAAAATTTTTTATCCTATTAATCGTATTCAATCTAATGTGTATGTCATTTATATTTGTATTCATTCTAGTTTTCATGTTATTTGACACACTTTTCTCACAAGGTATTTATTTTTTTATCAGAATTTCGTATCATTTTTTAAATCGTATTTAGTCCAATATATATGTCATTTGTATTTGTATTCATCCTAGTTTTCAAGTTGTATCTTGTATAATTAAACCCGTATCTCTTTATTAGTCGTATTCATTCCAATAGGTATGTCAAATGAATCTGTAGTTATTTAAGAAATATATTTGTATTCATTTTTTTTTTGTAATTTATTCTCTCTTCAAAATTATGTGTTCTTTCCTAAGAGTCTCTTTGGATGAGCTTAAAAGTTAGTCAAACTGGCATAAAAGTCAGTTTTTGACTTATTAGAGTCTTTGACAATCATAAAAGTGACTTATGTTAAGTCAAAAATGACTTATTTTAAACCAAAAGCTAAAAGTTAGGTGAGGTGTTTTTTTTTTCAACATAAAAACTATTTTATGTTGACCAAGTATATTACCTTTTTGTTCTTAATTCTTTTATTATTATTATTATTATTATTATTATTATTATTATTATTATTATTAGCATTATTATTATTATTATTATATATTTCATTATTATTACTACTATTACTATTACTATTGCAATTACTATTACTATTACTATTACTATTACTATTACAATTATTATTACTATCACTATTACTATTACTATTACTATTACTATTACTATTAATATTACTATTATTATTATTACTATTAGGATTACAAGATTATTATTACTACTATATATCATTATTAATTATTATATATTTATTATTACTATTATTATTAATTATTATTATTATTATTATTATTATTATTATTATTATTATTATTATTATTATTATTATTATCACCACCATCATCATTGTCATCATTATTATTATAGTTATTATTATAAATAAATTGTGATGATAAAGAAATATGTGAATGATAGGAAATATTATTACTTAGGGATGTAAATATAAATTAATTTTGTTTCAATTTTTTTAAAATATAAAAACCTTAAAGTAATCAAATTTTTATCATGTTAACAACATTGTATTTCAGACATTTTGATTAAAAAGGTGTTTACCAGCACTTATTTGTCAAACACATCAACAATTTTTTTCAACTACAGTACTTTTATCCAAACACATAACTACTTATTTTAAAAATAAGTTTGAGCACTTTCAAAAATACTTTTTAAAAGTTAATTTTTTTAAGCCAATCCAAACAGGCTCTGAGTCGTATTCATTCTAATAGATATATTATTTGTATTTGTATTTATTCTAATTATTATATTTTATTTTGTATAATGATATAAATGTATTCAACATCATAACAAAAAAAAGTATTCAAATACTAAGATGTATTCACCATCAAACAAAATAAACATATATATGAATTTCTAGAAACTGAAAAATTAAAAGAGAATCATAAAAAAATTGAAACTTATAAATAAATGATGAATATTTAAACAAAATCACATGAAAATTGGAAAATTCGTCTGGAAATCCGTAATGTGTATAATCTGTGCTTTAAACATCAAATCAAAAAAAAATATATTGGATGATGGAAATTACTTTGCCAATCGAGAAATCTGCTAATAAATAGTTTTAGTTTAACAATAAAGAATTTTTTAGTGAACAAAAATTTAGCACCTTGAAGGAATCTAAATTTGAAAGGTGAGATATGGTGAAGAAACATGAAATGTGGGGAAGAAAGGTGAATGATAATGAAAAGGTAAATTGTACTAATTTAATTTTTTGTAGTTTAAAACGGTTATTAGTGTGTATTTTATTATAATATATGACTTTCCACAAATAAAATTATTAAAATACTAAAATATGAATACATATAGTTTTATAAAAATAGTCATTCTGTCATTTTAAATAAATATTTAACTTATTGTTATTTTGACTAAATATGTTACTAATTATGACTTAATTGCTAATTTATCCTTTTAGAATATTTTAAAATTCCTTTTTTTTTCTTTTTCTATCGTTTTCTGGATACACTATTCATGACCCTTCCTATCCAACGATTTTTGTTTCTATTTGCATGCCTAAAATCACTCTCACATATTGTTTGTTACATCCATCACTCAATTTTTAAATTTCACATCTATTATATCTCTAGTTCATTAATTTGAAGTTCCTAGAAAGGTAGAACTATTTCTTTATCAATTTTTTTCTTTTAAGTTCTTCAATTGTCATTTTCTACAATAATTTTGTTAAGATTTTGCACCTACAATTATGACATCGTCGCTTGGGCTAATATCGACTTTAGGTATATTATTATTGGAGTTTCTAACATGAACATCGCTCGAAAATTTGTGTGAAAAAGATGACTAAAAATGAAGTTTGTTACTGGTAAGGTTGATTTTGTAGACAAAATGGTGATTTTGAATTCAGATTTCTGCTGCATATGATTTTGCTTCCATTTTTAGTATTGGATTTATTATGAAAATTAATTTCACCTACGTATTTGATTATGATGATGAAAATGTTTATGATAATAAATCTAATAAATGAAACAATACGTTAGTCATGAAGAATTTGAAAGCGGAGAAGTCAAAAAAAGAGAGGCATACTCGAGTTCTAAATCTACTATTGAAAAAACACTCAAAGAAAGAAGAAAAAAATTTGGATTTATCATTACATGATCAATACTGTCAAAAATACAAATTTTCAATATATCTTGTTTATTTTGATTCTTAATTTAGTGCTTGTTAGTTTTATTATTGCTCCAATACATCACTGCTACAATGCATAATGTATCAAGTATTATAGAATAGTCATTATTATTTGTGAACACATCCATTTGAATGTTTTACTTTTTAAAAATACATTAAATTAAGTTTTAGAATCTTTCTATATAAACTTTGTTATTTTAAATTCAAATTTAAATATATTTTATTTATTAATCTCACTTAGATATTTTTCTTTATTTTTTGTTGTTGTAATTATAATGCTTGTGGTATACAATACAAAATAGGATACCTTTAAAATTATCTGATATTGATAAACTTTATAAATTTAAGTATCACATAATTTTATCATTCAACAAGTTGTTTATTAAGTTATTGATACAGTTGCTATCTAACCACTACAATGTATATTTCGACATGTATCACTTACAGGAATTAATGTATCGAATATATTATTTTGTCTTTCCTTTTATATATGTCTGATTGTAACGACCTGTTTAGTCGTTTTGAGCAGCAGATTGAAATTCTGGAAAAACTGGCTGGGACGACGGAAGTAGTGACGGACCGTCGTAGTCACGACGGCCCCCCGTCATGGATGTTTCGTCCCATGACACTTAAAATTCTGAAATTGGGTACTGAAAATCGACTCTCTGTAAATTGTGACGGACCTGCAGGACGTGCCGTCACACCCACGACGAACCGTCGTGAGTTTCCGTTGCAAAACACTTCAACGTTTGAGAATTTGGTTCGAGAAACGAGTTTCTGACCGCCATGACGGACGTGCAGCAGGACGGACCGTCACAGGCGTGACGGACCGTCACAGTGTCCGTGGCGACGATAGGACTTTGGGCAGTGCGACGACCTGCGTGACGGACCGTCGCAGGCACGACGGCCCGTCACAGGTCACGCAGTCCCAGACAGTTTAGGATTTCTCCACACGTTTTAAGGGTCGTTTTTGACTATTCTTTCCTTAATTATAAAGATTGAGGGTTAACATTTATAAGTCTAATTACTTAGGGGTTAAAAGAAGTAACCTTAAGTTAATTAGGGGGTTTTATTGTCCTCTTTTACACTTAATTATATTGTAATTAGGGTAAAGGAAAGAGGGTTTGAATAAAACAAAAAGAGAAATAACAGAAAGAGAAGGAGAAATCGATCGAGAGGAAGAAGTAACCAAAGCTTGGGAGATTTCTTGTTGATTCCAATTCTTCGGTGGAGGTAGGTTATGGTTTTCATGTTACGATAATCGTAGTGAACTCTTGATAGTGTATGATATGTATTGATGATGTTGTAAACCTGTCTATGTGCTTAAATTGTGTGCTAGCATGATTATGATTATGAGATTGTGATTAATTAACAAGCATGATGAAGCTATTGAATCCCAAATCTTGAAAGAACCCTAATTCGCTTGATATATTATATAATAAGATTGATGATGCCTTAGTATGATAGAAGGCTTGATAAATTATATAATGAGAATGAGGATGCTTTAGTGTAAAAGAAGGCTTGATGAATTAGGGGATCGGGTGCCACGTTCCGGTACCAGGATAGAATGAATATGAGGATCGGAGTGTCACGTTCCGACACCAGGGATAGAATATGAGGATCGGGTGCCACGTTCCGGTACCAGGATAGAATGAATATGAGGATCGGAGTGTCACGTTCCGACACCAGGATAGAATATGAGGATCGGGTGCCACGTTCCGGTACCAGGATAGAATGAATATGAGGATCGGAGTGTCACGTTCCGACACCAGGATAGAATATGGATCGGGTGCCACGTTCCGGTACCAGGATAGAATGAATATGAGGATCGGAGTGTCACGTTCCGACACCAGGATAGAATTAGAGGAGCGGAGTGTCACGTACCGACACAAGAGGAAGAAAGATAATGAATCTTGAAAGATAATGAATATACTCAATCTAATGAACTTAATTCCCAAATGAGTATGGTATTGAGGCTTGAGTCCTCATGTGTGAACTTGACGGAAATTGTTAATGATAAAGTAATTGCTATTGCTACATGTTGAGTATTGTAGTTGATTTACATTATTATTGATATATATTGTTCCCTATTTTGAGTTAGCCGATGATATCTACTCAGTACGTGTGGTTGTACTGACCCCCTACTTTATGTTTTCCTTTTTGTTATTTGTGTAATGCAGCAAACGTTCCGTCAACTTCGACTCAGCAGTAGATCAAGCCAGTCTTCACTCCATCGGAAATTCAGGGTGAGCTAATGCGTCTAGCTTGGACTGGGTCTTCTTCTTCAAGTCTTGATGCCTTGAACTTCCGGCATGGACTAGCTTTTTAGTTATATTTTGTTCTTAGACATTCCTAGTTTAGTAATTTGAGATAGATGTTCTTGTGATGATGACTTCCAGATTTTGGGGATATTAATAATAGTTTTGAATTGTTTTTATTAATGAGTTAAGTCTTCCGCATTTCTTTTGTTGATATTGTATTAAAATGTTAAGGGTAAATTGGTTGGTTCGCTCACATAGGAGGGTAAATGTGGGTGCCAGTCGCGTCCCCGATTTGGGTCGTGACAGACTTGGTATCAGAGCATTAGGTTCATTGGTATCATCACACAAGAACAGGTCTAGTAGAGTCTTAAAGAACGGTAGGGGGACGCCTTTACTTTTCTTTGAGAGGCTATAAGACTTTAGGAAAATTCCATTCTTTCATTCTTTCTTTCGTGCTACTACTTGAGTCCAATTGGTATCTAGGTGATACAAATTGGTATCTGACCATCTTCATTCTATTTCGCAGATGGTTAGAACTAGAGCAACGACCGCACCAGCAGCAACAACGGAAAGACAGGAAACTACTGAGCCAGCCACTGGGGCTGTGGCTCGAGGAAGAACAACGGCAAGAGGCCGTGGGAGAGGTCGTGGGAGGACGTCCTCTAGAGGGAGAGGACGAGCCCCTAGCCCATCTGATGCTAGGGCGGTGACTCCTCCACCGACTGAGGAGGTAGTTAGAGAGGGTGAGGAAGGGGAAACTGAACAAGGGCAGAATGAGGAAATGCCACCCCAACCTACCCCAGAGATGATCAACCAAGTACTTGCTTATCTTAGCGGGTTGTCCGATCAGGGTCAAGCACCTCCAATGGTTTTCTGCACCAACACCTCCGGTTTCAGAGATACGACATGCGGCTACTATGGCTCCCCGCATGGATGCACCATTGGGAATAGACACATTTCCACGTCTGACTACTGGGCCTATTATGACAAACGATCAACATGAACTTTTTAGTAAGTTCTTGAAACTGAAACCTCCAGTCTTCAAGGGTGCAGAATCTGAAGATGCTTATGATTTTCTGGTTGATTGTCATGAGCTACTACACAAGATGGGGATAGTAGAGAGGTTTGGTGTTGAGTTCGTGAGTTATCAGTTCCAAGGTAACGCCAAAATGTGGTGGCGTTCACATGTTGAGTGTCAACCAACAGAGGCACCACCTATGACTTGGGAATCATTCTCTAGTTTGTTCATGGAGAAGTATATCCCAAGGACTTGAGAGATAGGAAGAGGGATGAGTTCTTGAGTCTTGAACAGGGAAGGATGACAGTAAACGCGTATGAGGCTAAATTTCGCGCACTATCCAGATATGCCACCCAACTTTGTTTCAGTCCACAAGAACGGATCCGCCGTTTCGTGAAGGGGTTGAGGTCAGAATTGCGGATTTCAGCCTTACAGATAGCGGCAACAGCAACATCCTTCCAAGAGGTGGTAGACTTTGTGATTGAGGTGGAAGGAGTGAAACCAGATGACTTCACCACGACATCGACATCAAAGAGGTTCCGAAGGGGAGGTGAGTATAATGGGTTCTTATTCTAGAGGACAGAACTCCGAAGGTCACTCAAATCGACCAATACAGTCTTCACTATAGACTGTAGTTGGGGGTCCACCTCAGAACGGTCAACACTTCTCTGAGAGGCCGACGCGTGAACCCAAGAATGTTATGGGTGTGGAGAGATTGGACACATTAAGAGGTACTGTCCAAACCAGAGTTACAGACCCCCAATGGCTAGAGGAAGATGGTGGTAATGGTAGAGGTCGTTATTCTGGAGGGCGTGGTGGCCGAGGTAATGGTGGTCACCAAAACGGCAGAGGTGAAGGGCAAAACGGAGCCACTACTACACAACATGGTAGGGGCAACGGACAGACGAATAATGGGGCCCATTGTTATGCTTTCCCTGGGAGATCTGAAGCGGAGGCGTCTGATGTTGTTATCACAGGTAATCTTTTGGTTTGTGATTGCATGGCATCTGTGTTATTTGACCCTGGCTCCACGTTTCTTATGTATCTTCATCATTTGCTAACGGTCTAAATTTACATTGTGAATTACTTGACATGCCTATTCGTGTTTCTACTCCGGTGGGTGAGTCTGTGATAGTCGAAAAAGTGTATAGGTCTTGTTTGGTGAATTTTGTGGGGAGCAACACTTATGTGGATTTGGTTATTTTAGAAATGGGTGACTTTGATGTAATTCTGGGTATGACTTGGCTTTCTCCAAACTTTGCGATTTTGGATTGTAATGCTAAAACAGTGACGTTAGCCAAGCCTGGGGCAGATCAGTTAGTATGGGAGGGTGACTACACTCCCAATCCGGTGCGTATCATCTCCTTTATTCGTGCTCAGAAGATGGTTAGTAAGGGTTGTCTAGCTTTCTTGGCACATCTTAAGGATGACACTACTCAAGTACCATCGATTGAGTCAGTTTCGGTAGTCTGTGAGTTTTTGGATGTGTTCCCTGCAGATCTTCCCGGTATGCCACCAGATAGGGATATAGACTTCTGCATTGATTTGGAACCCGGTACTCGCCCCATTTCTATAACCCCGTATAGAATGGCTCCCGCGGAGTTAAGAGAATTAAAGGCTCAACTTCAAGAGTTGTTGAGCAAAGGCTTCATTAGACCAAGTGCATCTCCTTGGGGTGCTCCGGTTTGTTTGTGAAGAAGAAAGATGGGAGTTTCCGAATGTGCATAGATTACCGACAGTTGAACAAGGTAACTATTAAGAACAAGTACCCCATTCCTCGCATTGATGACTTGTTCGATCAGTTACAAGGTGCTTGTGTCTTCTCTAAAATTGACTTGAGGTCCGGTTATCACCAACTGAAAATACGAGCAACGGATGTGCCAAAGACTGCTTTTCGAACTAGGTATGGGCATTATGAGTTTGTGGTAATGTCGTTTGGTCTTACTAATGCCCCTGCTGCCTTCATGAGCTTGATGAACGGGATTTTTAAGCCATATTTGGATCTCTTTGTGATTGTGTTTATTGATGATATACTGATATACTCCAAAAGTAAGAAAGAACATGAGGAGCATTTGAAATTGGTGTTAGAGTTGTTGAGAAAGAAAAAGCTTTATGCGAAATTCTCCAAGTGTGAGTTTTGGCTAGATTCAGTGTCCTTCTTGGGGCACGTGGTTTCTAAGGATGGAGTGATGGTAGATCCATCTAAGATTGAGACGGTAAAGAATTGGGTAAGACCTACAAACGTGTAAGAAATAAGGAGTTTTGTGGGTTTAGCTAGCTACTACCGCCGATTCGTCAAGGGATTCTCTTCTATTGCTTCCCAATTGACGAACTTGACTAAGCAAAACGTTCCATTTGTATGGTCGGATGAGTGTGAGGAGAGCTTTCAGAAACTCAAGACTTTGTTGACTACCGCGCCTATCCTTACCTTGCCGGTAGAGGGTAAGGACTTTATTGTCTATTGTGATGCATCCTATTCGGGTTTGGGTGCAGTGCTAATGCAAGAGAAGAATGTGATTGCTTATGCTTCGAGGCAATTAAAGGTGCATGAACGTAACTATCCGACCCATGATTTGGAGTTGGCCGCGGTAGTATTTGCACTAAAGCAATGGAGACACTATTTGTATGGGGTTAAGTGTGAAGTCTATACGGACCATCGTAGCCTACAGTATGTCTTCACTCAGAAGGACTTGAACTTGAGACAGAGGAGATGGATGGAACTACTAAAGGACTACGACATCACTATCTTGTATCATCCGGGGAAGGCGAATGTTGTGGCAGATGCCTTGAGTAGAAAGGCCGGAAGCATGGGAAGTCTAGCTCATTTGCAAGCTTCTAGACGCCCATTGGCTAGGGAAGTGCAGATTTTGGCTAATGACCTTATGAGGTTAGAAATAAATGAGAAGGGAGGATTGTTAGCTTGTGTAGAGGCAAAATCCTCTTTCCTTGATCAGATTAAGGGGAAACAGTTTGACGATGAGAAACTAAGGCGAATTCGAGATAAAGTGTTGCAAGGAGAGGCTAAGGAAGCAATAATCGATGGGGAAGGTGTTTTGAGGATTAAGGGAAGAGTATGTGTACCCCGCATCGATGATTTGATCACCACTATTCTGACAGAGGCCCATAGTTCCGGATATTCTATACATCCTGGTGCAACCAAGATGTATCGCGACCTAAAGCAACACTTCTGGTGGAGTAGAATGAAGCGAGATATTGTTGAGTTTGTTGCCAAGTGTCCAAATTGTCAACAAGTAAAGTATGAACACCAGAGGCCCGGAGGAACACTTCAGAGGATGCCCATTCCTGAATGGAAGTGGGAGAGAATCGCGATGGACTTCGTGGTTGGTCTTCCAAAGACATTGGGTAAGTATGACTCTATTTGGGTGATTGTTGATAGGTTAACTAAGTCTGCTCACTTCATTCCTGTCAAGGTGACCTACAATGCAGAGAAGTTAGCCAAGATCTACATCTCAGAGATCGTTCGGTTGCATGGAGTTCCACTCTCCATTATATCAGATAGAGGTACGCAGTTACTTCTAAGTTTTGGAGAACGTTGCATGCTGAATTAGGTACTAGGTTAGACCTTAGTACTGCATTTCATCCTCAGACAGATGGTCAGTCTGAGCGAACAATTCAAGCTTTGGAGGATATGCTTCGCGCCTGTGTGATAGAGTTTGGTGGCCATTGGGATAGCTTTTTACCTTTGGCAGAGTTTTCATACAATAATAGCTATCACTCCAGTATTGACATGGCTCCATTTGAAGCATTGTATGGGAGGAGGTGTAGATCTCCCATTGGTTGGTTTGATGCCTTTGAAGTTAGACCTTGGGGGACTGATCTGTTGAGAGATTCTATGGAGAAGGTGAAAGCTATTCAAGAAAAGCTTTTGGCGGCTCAAAGTAGACAAAAGGAGTATGCAGACCGAAAGGTTAGAGACTTGGAGTTCATGGAAGGTGAACAAGTCTTGTTGAAGGTTTCGCCCATGAAAGGGGTGATGCGGTTTGGAAAAAGAGGTAAGTTAAGCCCAAGGTATATTGGACCATTTGAAGTGCTTAAGAGAATAGGGGAGGTGGCTTATGAATTAGCCTTGCCCCCAGGGCTGTCCGGAGTGCATCCGGTGTTTCATGTATCCATGTTGAAGAGATACCACGGAGATGGAAACTACATTATCCGTTGGGATTCAGTTTTGTTGGATGAGAACTTGACTTACGAAGAGGAACCGGTTGCTATATTAGATAGAGAAGTTCGCAAACTGAGGTCGAGGGAGATTGCATCCATCAAAGTGCAATGGAAGAATCGACCAGTTGAAGAGGCTACTTGGGAGAAGGAGGCAGATATGCAAGAAAAATACCCACATCTGTTTACAGATTCAGGTACTCCTTTTCGCCATTGTTTTTCTTCTTTTGATCGTTCGGGGACGAGCGATGGGTAAATTGGTATCTATTGTAACGACCTGTTTAGTCGTTTTGAGCAGCAGATTGAAATTCTGGAAAAACTGGCTGGGACGACGGAAGTAGTGACGGACCGTCGTAGTCACGACGGCCCGTCATGGATGTTTCGTCCCATGACACTTAAAATTCTGAAATTGGGTACTGAAAATCGACTCTCTGTAAATTGTGACGGACCTGCAGGACGTGCCGTCACACCCACGACGAACCGTCGTGAGTTTTCGTTGCAAAAGACTTCAACGTTTGAGAATTTGGTTCGAGAAACGAGTTTCTGACCGCCATGACGGACGTGCAGGACGGACCGTCACAGGCGTGACGGACCGTCACAGTGTCCGTGGCGACGATAGGACTTTGGGCAGTGCGACGACCTGCGTGACGGACCGTCGCAGGCACGACGGCCCTCACAGGTCACGCAGTCCCAGACAGTTTAGGATTTCTCCACACGTTTTAAGGTCGTTTTTGACTATTCTTTCCTTAATTATAAAGATTGAGGGTTAACATTTATAAGTCTAATTACTTAGGGGTTAAAAGAAGTAACCTTAAGTTAATTAGGGGGTTTTATTGTCCTCTTTTACACTTAATTATATTGTAATTAGGGTAAAGGAAAGAGGGTTTGAATAAAACAAAAGAGAAAGAACAGAAAGAGAAGGAGAAATCGATCGAGAGGAAGAAGTAAAAAAGCTTGGGAGATTTCTTGTTGATTCCAATTCTTCGGTGGAGGTAGGTTATGGTTTTCATGTTACGATAATCGTAGTGAACTCTTGATAGTGTATGATATGTATTGATGATGTTGTAAACCTGTCTATGTGCTTAAATTGTGTGCTAGCATGATTATGATTATGAGATTGTGATTAATTAACAAGCATGATGAAGCTATTGAATCCCAAATCTTGAAAGAACCCTAATTCGCTTGATATATTATATAATAAGATTGATGATGCCTTAGTATGATAGAAGGCTTGATAAATTATATAATGAGAATGAGGATGCCTTAGTGTAAAAGAAGGCTTGATGAATTAGGGGATCGGGTGCCACGTTCCGGTACCAGGATAGAATGAATATGAGGATCGGAGTGTCACGTTCCGACACCAGGGTAGAATATGAGGATCGGGTGCCACGTTCCGGTACCAGGATAGAATGAATATGAGGATCGGAGTGTCACGTTCCGACACCAGGATAGAATATGAGGATCGGGTGCCACGTTCCGGTACCAGGATAGAATGAATATGAGGATCGGAGTGTCACGTTCCGACACCAGGATAGAATATGGATCGGGTGCCACGTCCGGTACCAGGATAGAATGAATATGAGGATCGGAGTGTCACGTTCCGACACCAGGATAGAATTAGAGGAGCGGAGTGTCACGTACCGACACAAGAGGAAGAAAGATAATGAATCTTGAAAGATAATGAATATACTCAATCTAATGAACTTAATTCCCAAATGAGTATGGTATTGAGGCTTGAGTCCTCATGTGTGAACTTGACGGAAATTGTTAATGATAAAGTAATTGCTATTGCTACATGTTGAGTATTGTAGTTGATTTACATTATTATTGATATATATTGTTCCCTATTTTGAGTTAGCCGATGATATCTACTCAGTACGTGTGGTTGTACTGACCCCCTACTTTTATGTTTTCCTTTTTGTTATTTGTGTAATGCAGCAAACGTTCCGTCACTTCGACTCAGCAGTAGATCAAGCCAGTCTTCACTCCATCGGAAATTCAGGGTGAGCTAATGCGTCTAGCTTGGACTGGGTCTTCTTCTTCAAGTCTTGATGCCTTGAACTTCCGGCATGGACTAGCTTTTTAGTTATATTTTGTTCTTAGACATTCCTAGTTTAGTAATTTGAGATAGATGTTCTTGTGATGATGACTTCCAGATTTTGGGGATATTAATAATAGTTTTTGAATTGTTTTTATTAATGAGTTAAGTCTTCCGCATTTCTTTTGTTGATATTGTATTAAAATGTTAAGGGTAAATTGGTTGGTTCGCTCACATAGGAGGGTAAATGTGGGTGCCAGTCGCGTCCCCGATTTGGGTCGTGACACTGATATTTTAACATAAAAATTACATTCATTCACAATCATGATATATCAGATACATTATTATCAAAATCAAAAAAATATACCTTTTATAAATACTATACCAGATTTATAAAATTTAATAGTTTAACAATGTGATATCATCATTATCAAGTAGAAATGTACACAAAGTTGAACAAATTTTTATTTATTAATAGCAACACTTCAATATATCGAACGTTCAATGTTTTTTTGCTAAAAAGAAATGTAAATCTTCTCTTTGGTAAGAAATAATCCTTCAATTTGAACTTTAAACTTTCATACACGTTAGACAACAAAAAAATGACCAAAATTACTTTATATGGTAAAATGAATAAATGATACAGAAAATCAACATTTTATAAATTAATGATAAATATCAACAATTCTAATTTATTTTTCTTCATTTTAAATTTTGGATACATTAATCGTAAGAAATAAATAAAATGTACAAAAAATTAGAGTTGTATAAAGAATTAAGAATTTAATCAATATACATTATAATTTTTAATTAACAATAATGTATCTGCTATTACACAAAATCATAACATGTGAATATATAAAATTAAAAATAAAATAAAATAAAAATAAAAATAAAAATAGAAACCCTCATTCGCGAACATTTTGAAGTGTTTACCAAAATTACATGTATAATGTATCATATATAAAACACATTTTTTCGCAAACACGATAAAATGATAAATATTAATGTATCATGATATTTTATATCAAGAACACAGTAACTCACAATTCCAAAAACTCATTATTATATATGTCAAACTAGTAATGTATCAAGTTGTAACCATTAATGTACTATGACTTATATATCTATATAAAAAATTGCAAACTATACTCATTAGAGCACAAATAAAAAATAAATACTAATAAATTCACATGTATTTGATACTTTATATTATCAACACTAATTCATAGATCCAAAAACACTATACATCAAACTAGTCTATGCCTCCAGACAGTTGATGATTCATGAGAAGAATTATCCAACTCATGACTTAGAATTGACTGTAGTGGTGTTTGCTCTATGGCGTCAGTACTTGTATGGTGTTCATGTTGATATATCCCCTGATCACAAGAGCCTCCAATATGCGTTCACTCCGAAAGAATTAAACCCAGACCGAGAAGGTGATTAGAAATACACAAGAATTATGACATAAGTATTCTTTACCATCCAGGTAACACTAATGTGGTTGTTGATGCCTTAAGCAGGTTGTCCATGGGAAGTACTTTCCATGTCGAAGAAGAGAAGAATGAGTTAGCTAAGGATGTGCACAAACTCACATGTTTGGGAGCAGACTTATGCATTCCACAGATGGAGGTATAGTGGTGACTAATGGGGCTGAGTCATCATTAGTGTTAGAGATGAAAGAGAAGCAAGACTAAGATCCCATTTTGCTTAGTTTGAAGGCAAGTGTCCATCAACAAAGAGTATTGACTTTTGAACAAACGGGAGATGGTGTGCTGAAGCACCAAGACAGATAATGTATACCTGAGGTGGATGGACTCCAAGAGAGGATCTTGGAGGAGGCTCATAGCTCCAGATATTCCATTCATCCGAGTTCCACCAAGATGTACCGTGATTTGAGAGAGATATATTGGTGGGAAGGTATGAAGAAGGATACCACTGAGTTTGTTGCCAAGTGTTCAAATTATTAGCAAGTGAAAGTGGAGCACCAAAGGCCTGGAGGTTTAGCTCAGAATTTAGAACTTCCAAAATGGAAGTGAGAGATGATTAATATGGACTTCATCACAGGTTTGCCAAGATCTTGAAGGAAACATGATTCTATTTGGGTTATTGTTGACAGAATGACAAAGTTAGCCCATTTCTTGCCAGTAAAGACTACCTATTCTTCCGAGGATTATGCTATGTTGTTCCTTCAAGAAGTGGTAAGACTTCATGGAATTCCGGTCTCCATATTTCAGATAGAGGTGCACAATTTACTGCACAATTATGAAAATCTTTCTCGAAAGGTTTGGGTTCAAAGGTGAATTTGAGTATTGATTTTCATCGTCACACATATGGACAAGTAGATCGTACTATCCAGACCTTAGAAGATATGTTTAGAGCTTGTGTGATCGACTTCAAGGGTGATTGGGATGATCATATACCTCTCATTGAGTTCGCTTATAACAACAGTTACCAATTAAGCATCCAACTGGCTCCATATGAAGCTCTTTATGGGAGAAGATGCAAATCTCTTATTGAATGGTTTGTGTCATGACCCAAAACGAGGCGTGAGAGGCACCCACACTTAACCTACTAGGTGAGCGAACCAACAACTCTAAACTCCAACATTTACCAATAGTTCAACTATGAATAACAAAAATAATGCGGGAGATCCAAACTTATTAATGTAGCCAATTAAATAGGCTTCTAAAGTTTAACACTTATTATCCCCAAAATCTGGAAGTCATCACATCAAGAACATCTATCCTCAAATTACCAAGTCTAAAAGTATTTAAGAAACCAAAATACGCAAAAAGATGGTCCATGTCCGAAATTCAAAGACATCAAGACGTGAATGAGAGAATCCAGCACGAGCTAGAAATAATAGCTCACCCTGAACTCTGATGTGTTGGAGACTGACTAGAGCTGAGGGCGAGTCGAAGTCGATGGTACACTTGCTGCACTTTACAAAAGAACAAAGAAGAAAATACAAGTAGGGGTCAGTACAAGGAACACGTACTGAGTAGGTATCATCGGTCAACTCAAAATATAAATCAATATATAATGAATAATAATATAAAATCAACTACAATACTTAATATGTGGCGAGCAACAAACACATGAACCATTGATAACAACAAGACCATGCTAGGTGAACCATCAATCATAACATCAAGCACACGTATGAGGACTCATGCCTCCACACCATACTCATTTGGAAAATAGGTCCCTTGAGATTAAGTATATTAAGTTACTTCAAGATTCCGTTCCTTTAATGTTATTGTGTCGGAATTATATAATCTCTACATGCACATCTGTTGCCCGTATTTTCAATTGATGATAACCGGATCTCAAATCAATTTTAGAAAAGACACAAGCACCTTGTAACTGATCGAACAAATCATCAATGCGAGGAATGGGATACTTGTTCTTAATAGTTACCTTATTCAGCTGCCTGTAGTCTATGCACATCCGAAGACTTCCATTTTTCTTCTTCGCAAATAAAACAGGAGCACCCCAAGGGGATGCACTCGGTCTAATAAAACCTTTACCTAACAACTCCTGAAGTTGGGCCTTTAACTCCCTTAACTCAGCTGGAGCCATTCTATAAGGGAGAATGGAAATGGGGCTAGTACCCGACTCCAAATCAATACAAAAATCAATATCCCTATCCGGTGGCATACCAGGAAGGTCTGCAGGAAACACATCCAGAAACTCACGGACTATCGAAATAGACTCAATCGAAGGTACTTTGGAAGTATCATCCGTGAGATGGGCCAAGAAAGCTAAACAACCCTTACTAACCATCCTCTTAGAATGAAGAAAAGAGATAATATGAACTGGGGTGGAAATATAGTCACCCTCCCACACTAACGGATCTGTCCCAGGCTTGGCCAATGTCACAGTTTTAGCATTACAATCTAAGATTGCAAAATTTGGAGAAAGCCAAGTCATACCCAGAATTACATCACAATCAACCATTTCTAGAATAATCAAATCTACATAAGTATTGCTCCCCACAAAAGTCACAAGGCAAGACCTATACACCTTCTCAACTATCACAGACTGACCAACAGGAGTAGAGACACGAATAGGCATGTCAAGCAATTCACAATATAAATCAACACCAGTAGCAAATGAGGAACATAAATATGAAAATGTGGATCCAGGATCAAACAATACAGAAGCCATGCAATCACAGACAAAAAGATTACCTGTGATAACAGCATCAGATGTCTCTACTTCAGACCTCTAGGGCAAAGCATAACAATGGGCCCTATCACCTGTCTGTCCATTGGCCCTACCAAGCTGCGCTGCAGTAGTTCCAACTTGCCCGCCACCCCGACTGAATTGGTGCCCACCTTTACCTTGGCCACCACGTCCTCAAGAATAGCGGCCTCTACCATGAACACCTCTACCTCTAACTACTGGGGGTCTGTAACTCGGTTTAGGACAATATTTCCTAATATGTCCAGCCTCTCCACATCCATAACAATTCCTGGAGTCAAGTATAGGTCTCTATGAAAATGACGAAGTCTGGGGATAACCTCCAAACTCTGAAAAAGGCTGACTGGTCTGCGATGGAACGCCAGCTGAAGCCTGCAGTGAAGACTGAATAAGACGGGCGGTGTAACCTTCTGAACTCTGCCCTCTAGAGTAAGAACCACTAAACTCAACTCCCTTACGGAACTTCTTAAAGTCGACGTCATGGTGAAGTCGTCTGGATTCACCCCCTCTACCTCTATCACAAAATCAACCACCTGAAAGGATTTTGCTGTAGCAGCTACCTGTAAGGATGGGATCTGCAAATCTGACCTCAATCCTTTCACAAAGCGGCGAATCCGCTCTTGTGGACTGAAGCAAAGCTGAGTGGCATACCTGGATAGTGCACGAAATTTGGCCTCATAAGCATCACAGACATCCTTCCTTGCTCTAGGCTCAGGAACTCATCTCTCCTTCTATCCCTCAAAGTCTGGGGTATATACTTCTCCATAAATAAACCATAAAATGATGCTCAAGTCATCGGTAGTGCCTGTGCTGGTAGACACTCAACATACGACCGCCACCACATTTTGGCATCCCCTTGAAACTGATAGGTAACAAACTCAACACCGAATCGTTCTACTATGTCAATCTTATGTAGCAGCTCATGACAATCAACAAGAAAATCATAGGCATCTTCAGATTCAGCACCCTTGAAGACTGGAGGTTTCAACTTTAAGAACTTAATGAAAAGTTCATGCTGATCACCTGTCATTATAGACCCTGTAGTCAATTGAGGAAACGTGCCTACTTCCAATGTTGCATCCATGCGGGAAGCCATAGCAGCTGCATGTTGTACCCCCTGAACCTGAGGTGCTGGTGCAGAAAACACTGGAGGTGTCTGGCTTTGATCAGATAACCCGCTAAGATAAGTAAGAACCTGATTAATCATCTCTGGGGTAGGCTGGGGTGGTACTTCCTTATCCTGAACCTGCTCATTTTCCCCTTCCTCACCATCTCTCACTACCTCATCAGTCGGTGGAGGAGTCACTACTCTATTCCTAGCTGGACCAGTTGTTTGTCCTCTGCCTCTAGTGGGCGTCCTCGTGTGACCTCTACCACGGCCTCTTGCCACTGCTCTTCCTCGAGTTACAGCCTCAATGGTTGGCTCAGACGCACCCTGTCTTGCCGGTGTTGGTGTTGGCACAGTTGTTGCTCTAGTTCTAACCATCTGCGAAATAGAGTGAGGATGTCATATACCAATTTGTATCACCTAGATACCAATTCGATCCAAGTAATAGCACGAAAGAATGAAAGAATGGAGTTTTCCTAAAGTCATATAGCCTCTCGAAGAAAAGTAAAGGCGTCTCCATACCGTTCCTCTATACTCTACTAGACTTGTCCTTGTGTGATGAGACCAACGAACCTAACGCTCTGATACCAAGTTTTTTTATGACCCAAAATGAGGCGTGAGTGGCACCCACACTTAAGCTACTAGGTGAGCAAACCAACAAATCTAAACTTCATTATTTACCAGTAGTTCAACTGTTAATAACAAAAATAATGCGGAAGATCCAAACTTATTAATGTAGCCAATTAAATAGGCTTCTAAAGTTTAACACTTATTATCCCCAAAATCTGGAAGTCATCACATCAAAAACATCTATCCTCAAATTACCAAGTCTAAAAGTATTTAAGAAACCAAAATAAGCAAAAAGATGGTCCATGTCCGAAATTCAAAGACATCAACACGTGAATGAGAGAATCCAGCACGAGCTAGAAATAATAACTCACCCTGAACTCTGATGTGTTGGAGACTTACTAGAGCTGCGAGTCGAAGTCGATGGTACACTTGCTGCACTCCACAAAAGATCAAAGAAGAAAATACAAGTAGGGGTCAGTACAAGGAACACATACTGAGTAGGTATCATCGGTCAACTCAAAATAGAAATCAATATATAATGAATAACAATATAAAATCAACTACAATACATAACATGTGGCAAGCAACAAACACATGAACCATTGACAACAACAAAAACATACTAGGTGCACCATCAATCACAACATCAAGCACACGTATGAGGACTCATGCCTCCACACCATACTCATTTGGAAAATAGGTTCCTTGAGATTAAGTATATTAAGTTACTTCAAGATTCCTTTCCTTTAATGTTATTGTGTCAGAACGTGACACTCCGATCGTATATATCGTGTCGGAACATGACACTCCGATCCCATAATACCGTGTCGGAACGTGACACTCCGATCCAATTATATCATTATTTTTTTCATCAAGCCTTCTTTATTCAAGGCGTCATTTTAATAGAGAGGGTTCAAGATTAGAAATTCAACAATCTCTTAATTTTAGGCCAAGCACAAACCACACAATCAAAACATACAGCCGCACAATCAAGTAAATAGGAGACTTTACAATATCACTCAATACATATCAATCGCTATTTATACTTTATCTATCAAATAGAATTAAACCATAACCTACCTCCACCGAAGAACCGAAGTCATGCAACTACTTCTCCAATGCCTTTCCTTTCCTTATTGCCTCCGAACCCTTCCAATCTATCAAGTATATATATACATAAGGTTTAAGTTAACAAGACCATAAACACTCCGATTATTTTGTATCTAGCCTATACTCATCAACTCACCTAATTCTATAATCAGTTTCCTAAAGTTTAAACTTAAGGGTAAGTTCTATTTCCTCTCATTAGCATAACTTTAATGTAATTCATATAATATACTACACCTTATATTCAATTAGCTATCTCAATATATCAAAATATAGTTTATAATATAATAACAACATTTCAATTTTTAAAAGTTAAAGCCACTGGTTAAGGAACCAGTGGCAACGAACACTTCACAATATACCCACCCATTTCTTATCTTTTTCAACTCCAAAAACGTTATTTTACCATTTGTAATTTAACTCACCACTCCATTCTCTTCTTTCCATTCACAAACTGACTCAATGTAATAAAAATAATTATATAATCTCTACATGCATGACACTCCAACTCCACTAATGGCCTTAACGATAGCCATACAATATCACATTTAATATACTAATACTAATTTGCCTTAATTATCAAACCAGAATCTACGTTGTCAAGAAAATTTTTTCATTCAACCTATTTCCAACCAAACACACTAAATATAATAATATTATCCATCAACTAAAAGTTAATAACTTTATTATATTATTACTAAGCAACACCAACAATTATGTCTATATATTCTTTATGTAATTACTTAATAATTTCTATTCTTCTTTTCAATCATCAACCTAAATTCTTTTCCAAATTTCAAGGCACTTTAGTGGGTATTAAATCCACTCAAATTACCCACACCAATATTAACAATTTTCCTTATCAAATCAATATTTACATATGCATACAAGTATTAAAATATGATGAAATCTCTATACCTAAAGTAGTCCGTCAAACTTGTCAGTAGTGCCAAGAATCGAGAGAAGAAGACACATGATATTTGTCCTCTGATAACTAAATATAAAACCCTTCTTTTTTTATTTAATTTAATTAATTTATCTATGGGTATAAATTATGGATTAATCAAATATTACATCCTATTAATTTTAGTATTATTTTATTTAACCATTAATTAAATTAATTATTAAAACTACCCCACTAATTTTATAATTATAATTATTAATAGTACAAAACACCCATTTAAATCTATAGGAAAGTATTTTCAGACCTAAAAAGTTCTAGTGCTCAAAACGACCGAAAATGGTCGTCACACTTTGAAGTTGGGGAAGCAGGGTTGATAGGACCAAACCTAGTTCACCAAGATAAGGAGAAAGTGAAAGTGATCCATGAAATATTGAAGACGACACAAAGTCGCCAAAAGTCCTACATAGATGTTAGGAAAAGGCTATTAGAGTTTGAGGTGGACGATTGGGTGTATCTTAAGGTTTCACCCATGAAAGGCGTTATGAGGTTTGGTAAGAAGGGGAAACTTAGTCCCCGGTGTATTGGACCTTATAGAATCGCCAAGAGAGTGAGCAATGTGGCTTATGAATTGGAGCTACCTCAAGAGTTAGCGGCGTTTCATTAGGTATTCCACATTTCTATAGTGAAGAAGTGCTTGGGTGATCCTTAATTCACTCACTACTACAAATTTGGTTATCAAGTGACAAATTATTTTGTCACTTAAAACTCATTTTTTGTCACAAAATATATTTCAGTGATGAAAAAAAAACATCGCTTCTTCGTCCCTATCATGGGTCGCTAAAGGTATACAATGAAAATTTGGTGTTTCGTCTCCAAATAAAGTTGCATTAACTACGAAATTTGTTTTTGTCTCCAAATTCATAGTATTTATGATAAAATCTTTAGTATAAAAAATAGAAACTTTGTTGTTGATTGCATATTTTCGTAACAAAAAAATTATCAATACCAACAAAATGAAGTTGTCGCTAATTTTTTACTTTAATTAGTGACGACATCATTTGTCTCTAATGTTAAATATATTTCGTAGTCAAATAAAAGTAGTTACGTCACTAAAAACTATCTTTTATGTATGAAAATTTGTTGCCTCCAAATGTTATAATTAATGACAATTTTGCGCTTACAAAAATGACCTATAATTTTGTAGTTGAAACAAATCATTTCATACCCAAAAATATTAGTTTTACTGACACCACAAACATGTTAGTAAAAATTATCGTAATTAGTGAAAAATACAATTGTGATAGAATGCAAATTTGTAACGACCTGTTTAGTCGTTTCGAGCAGTAGAATTACTTTTGATAATCACTGACTATGTCGACGGAGCCCACGACGGACCGTCATGGTCACGACGGACCGTCGAGTGTCTCGTGCCAAAACACTTAAACTTTGAAATTTGGGTACGGGGAATCAACTCTCTGAACTTCACGACGAAATGGCAGCACGGACCGTCGTAGGCACAACGGACCGTCACAGACCTCTTTAATGAATTCGACTCACTGAACTCTGTGACGACCCTGCAGGACGGACCGTCGCAGGCACGACGGGCCGTCACGTGCTGCGTAGCCTTGACTGGGTCGGATTTCTGCTAAAGTTTTAAAGGGGTGTTTTGGACTATTTATGACAAACTGTATGAAATTAGTGGGTAAGTTTAATAACTTATTTACTTGACGGTTAAAGGAGATAACCTTGAAATAAATAGTGGGTTACTTTTATCATCTTTGATACTTAATTATATGATAATTGGGGTAAAAGAAAAAGAGTTTGAATAAGGAAAAATAGAAAGAACAGAGAGAAGAGGGGAGAACTAACGAGAGAGGGAGAAGTGAAGAGGAAAGCAAAGGCATTGAGAAGTAGCTTGTTTGATCACGAATTCATCGGTGAAGGTAGGTTATGGTTTATGCTATTTCATAGTAAACTCTAAATAGCGATTGATATGTATTGGCTGGTATTGTAAAGTCTTCTATATGTTTAATTGTGTTGTTGCATGTTGTGACTATGTAAATGGTGATGGATTATAATGATGATACTGTGGAATCTTAAAAACCTTAAATCCACTCTATTAATGATGATGCCTTGATATAAAAGAAGGCTTGATGAACTAAAAGAATGAGGTTAATGGATCGGGTGTCACGAACCGATACGTAGTATTAGGGGATCGGGTGTCACGAACCGACACGTAGTATTAGGGGATCGGGTGTCACGAACCGACACGTAGTATTAGGGGATCGGGTGTCATGAACCGATACGTAGTATTAGGGGATCGGGTGTCATGAACCGACACGTAGTATTAGGGGATCGGGTGTCACGAACCGACACGTAGTATTAGGGGATCGGAGTGTCACGTTCCGACACAAGAGGAATAAAGAGAATGAATCTTGAATTATGGTAATATACTCAAACTTAAAGAACCTTTTTCCCAAATAAGTATGGTGTGGAGGCTTGAGTCCTTATAGATGTACTTGGTGTTGTTGTCAATGGTTCTTGTACTTATGCCACCTGTTGAGTATTGTAGTTGATTTTATATTATTGCTCAATGTATTGCTTTCTATTTTGAGTTGGCCGATGATACTTAATCAATACTTGTGCCTTGTACTGACCCCTACTTGTAATTTTCTTCTTTGTTATTTGTGGAGTGCAGCAAACGTGCCATCGACTTCGACTCGTCCGCAACTCTAGCCAGTCTTCAGTATATCAGAATTCAGGGTGAGCTACTGTTTCTAGGTCGGACTGGACTCTCTCCTTCACGTCCTGATGTCTTGAAGTTTGGACATGGACCATCTCTTTTATTTGTTTTAGTTACTTGAATACTCTTAGACTTAGAAATTTGAGGATAGATGTTCTTGGTGTGATGACTTCCAGATTTTGGAGAGAATAGTTGTTAAACTTTTAGAAGTTATTTAATCGATTTTCATTAATGAGTTTTAAGTCTTCCGCATTATATTCTGTTTATTATGGTTGAAATGTTGGGGTTTAGATTGGTTGGTTCGCTCACATTGTAGGATAAGTGTGGGTGCCACTTGCGGCTCGTTTTGGGTCGTGACAAAATTTAATACGTAACTAAAAATAAATTATATTACTGGTCAGAAAGTAATGAGAAGACAAATGGTTTGTCACAAATGTAGACAATTTAAAACAAAATAATGTCCTATGACAAATATATGCTTATCTTGAAAGATACAATGTAATCTAATTGTTACGTCTTTCTCCTATCTCGTGAGCTTCACTTGTTTTGAGCAAAAAAAACTGAGTTGTTTATTTGTTTATTCCCAACTTTAGATTTGTTGATGAAATTTCCTTAACACACCTCCCCCTTTACAAACGGAATCTATCATTTTGACTACTTCATTTCGCAACACTTCTCTTTAAGCTTTTCATGAACTTCAATCTTTATTCCAGTTAGATCTGCATCTTTAAAAATAAATATCAATTCAGCATACTATCTTAAATGAAAAAAATGGCAAGAGTATTTATTAGTAATTCCTACTTCAAAATAAAAACTAAAATGTAAAATTCTGGACTGAAAATAACAAGTGAAAATTATGGACTCTTAGGACTTGTTTGGTTGAGAATAAATTGAAAAAATATCTCTAATTCTACCATCTCACGGAATAATTAAAAAATAAAGAATCATAAGACAAGAGAAGATATGAATATAAAAGAAGAAAAAGCTGCAAAATTTTCAATAAAGGGGGGGGGGGAGAGGAAGATGCATCTAATGTCTAATGCTCAAAAGACTCACATCTAGTATGCATTTTGAATTTCAAAATAATATTGCAGTGTGACCTTTGGAATTAAAATTCAAATTTTTATCCTTTGGAAAATCAGATTTATATGCAACAATATCTCCTATAAGAATTTCATGAGGAAAAATAATATAGTACTTTGTGAAAGGATTATAAACATGTTTAAAAATACAGTCAAGGTTATGGAGCATACCTACAACTAAAATTAAAATACAGTCAAGGTTATGGAGCATACCTACAACTAAAATTAAAATACAGTCAAGTTAATGGAGCATACCTACAACTAAAATAATTTAAGGAATATTTATAGTAACAAAGAAAAAATCAAAACAATAAGTGACGTGACTATTTTGAATCAATGGACAAAAATAAAAATACAAAAAACAAACCCAGAGAATTGCCATTAAGGTACAAAAAGTTGTAAGAAATATATCATTTTTTTAGTTCATTAACATAACAAGTGTAATCTCTCAAGTAAATTAAGTTTTGGAGAGGATAGACTATACACTTACCTCGTAGAGAGGAGAGACAATTCTGATAGGTCGTCAACGTAGATAAAGTCTACCAAACACATCCAACAACTAAAAAGAAGATGAAAAAAAAAGTAAGGTGTATTCCTATTTGCTTAAGAATGGTTGTTACCTAAGCATATAGTGAAAGAAAATGTTATATCATTTAAGAATAAGTTCAAAAAGAGGAAGAATAACATAACACTTCTTTTTTTTTTTTAATGAAGTTTCTTTCAATTAATTTGGATGGAAACAACTGGATACAAATTAAATAGTCTAAAACTGTAACGACCTGTTTAGTCGTTTTGAGCAGCAGATTTTATTTCTGAAAAACTGGCTGAAACGACAGACCCCACGACGGACCGTCACAGGCACGATGGACCGTCGCAGGGTCTCGTTTCAATATACTCAGAAATTCTGAAATTGGGTACTGAAAATCGACTCTCTGAACTTCGTAACGGACTTGCAGGACGGACCGTCACAGGTGTGACGGACCGTCGCAGAATCCTTAGTGAAAAATAGAGTTCTGATCGTTACGACGACCTGTGTGACGGACCGTCGCAGGAACAACGGGCCGTCACAGGTTGCGTAATCCCAGTTGGAGTCGGATTTCTGGTTAAGTTTTAAGGGACGCTTTGGACTATTCTTTCCTTAATTATAAAGTTAGAGGGTTAATATTAATAAGTCTAACTACATGGGGGTTAGAAGAGGTAACCCTAAGTTAATTAGTGGGCTATTATTGCAATCTTTATTCTTAATTATATGTGAATTAGGGTAAAAGAAAGAGGGTTTGAATAAGAAAATAGAAAGAACAAGACTAAGGAAAGAAAGTCGAACGAGAGAGAAGAGAAAGAGGAGAACAGGCTTGGGAATTTCTTGCTTGATCACTAGTCTTCGGTGGAGGTAGGTTATGGTTTTTACGATATTCGTAGTGAACTCTTAATAGTGAATGATATGTATTGGTAGTATTGTAAACCTGTCTATATGCTTAATTGTATGCTTGCATGAATATGATTATGTGATTTTGATAAAACAAGCATGATGAAAACTATTGAATCCCAAATCTGAAAGAAACTTTAATCTACTTATTAATGATGATGCCTTGGTATAAAAGAAGGCTTGATGAATTAAAGTAATGGGATTGATGATGCCTTGGTATAGAGAAGGCTTGATGAACGGATAGAATGAGATTAGTGGATCGGAGTGTCACGTTCCGACACATAGTATTAGTGGATCGGAGTGTCACGTTCCGACACATAGTATTAGTGGGACGGGTGTCACGAACCGACACGTAGAATTAGGGGATCGGAGTGTCACGTACCGACACATATAGGGGATCAGAGTGTCACGTTCCGACACATATAGGGGATCGGAGTGTCACGTACCGACACATATAGGGGATCGGGTGTCACGAACCGACACGTAGAATTAGGGGATCGGAGTGTCACGTACCGACACATAGTGGTAGGGGATCGGCGTGTCACGTACCGACACAAGAGGAAGAAAGATAATGAATCTTGAAAGATGTTAAATATACTCAATCTAATAAACTTAATTCCCAATGAGTATGGTATTGAGGCTTGAGCCCTCATGGATGGACTTGATGGTACTTGTTGTTGCTACATGTTGATTTTATAGTTGATTTATAATATTACTTGATATATATTATCTTCTATTTTGAGTTGGCCGATGATATCTACTCAGTACTTGTGGTTGTACTGACCCCCCCTACTTTTATGTTTTCTTCTTGTTATTTGTGGAATGCAGCAAACGTTCCGTCAACTTCAACTCAACAGTAGATCTAGCCAGTCTTCACTACCTTCGGAAAATTCAGGGTGAGCTAATGCGTCTAGCTTGGACTGGATCTTCTTCTTCAAGTCTTGATGCCTTGAACTTCCGGCATGGACTAGCTTTATTTGTTTTAGCTTCTTAGACGTTTTTAGTTTAGTAATTTGAGGATAGATGTTCTTGTGATGATGACTTCCAGATTTTGGGGATAATAATAATAGTTTTGAATTGTTTTATTAATGAGTTTAAGTCTTCCGCATTATTTTCTGTTGATATTCTTGAAATGTTAGGTTTAGATGGGTTGGTTCGCTCACATAGGAGGGTAAATGTGGGTGCCAGTCGCGACCCCCCGATTTGGGTCGTGACAAACTTGGTATCAGAGCATTAGGTTCATTGGTCTCATCACACAAGAACGAGTCTAGTAGAGTCTTAAGGAACGGTAGGGGGACGCCTTTACTTTTCTTTGAGAGGCTATAGGACTTTAGGAAAATTCCATTCTTTCATTCTTTCTTTCATGCTACTACTTGAGTCCAATTGGTATCTAGGTGATACGAATTGGTATCTGACCATCTTCACTCTATTTCGCAGATGGTTAGAACTATAGCAACAACCGCACCAGCAGCAACAACGGCACGGCAAGAAACGTCTGAGCCAGCCACTGGGGCTGTGGCTCGAGGAAGAGCAGCGGCAAGAGGCCGTGGAAGAGGTCGTGGGAGGACGTCCTCTAGAGGAAGAGGACTAGCCCCTAGCCCATCTGACACTAGGGCGGTGACTCCTCCACCGATCGAGGAGGTGATAAGAGAGGGTGAGGAAGGGGAGAATGAACAAGTGCAAAATGAGGAATTGCCACCCCAACCTACCCCAGAGATGATCAATCAGGTTCTTGCTTATCTTAGCGGGATATCTGATCAGGGTCAGGCACCTCCAGTGGTTTCTGCACCAACACCTCCGGTTTCAAAGATACGACATGCGGCTGCTATGGCTCCCCGCATGGATGCATCATTGGAGATAGGCACATTTCCACGTCTGACTACTGGGCCTATAATGACAAATGATCAGCATGAACTTTTCAGTAAGTTCTTAAAATTGAAACCTCCAGTCTTCAAGGGTGCAGAATCTGAGGATGCTTACGATTTCCTAGTTGATTGTCATGAGCTACTACACAAGATGGGTATCGTAGAACGGTTTGGCGTGGAGTTTGTGAGTTATCAGTTTCAAGGGAACGCCAAAATGTGGTGGCGGTCACATGTTGAGTGTCAACCAACAGAGGCACCACCTATGACTTGGGCATCGTTCTCTAGCTTGTTTATGGAAAAGTATATCCCTAGGACTTTGAGAGATAGAAAAAGGGATGAGTTCTTGAGTCTAGAGCAAGGTAGGATGACGGTTAACGCATATGAGGCCAAATTCCGTGCATTATCCAGGTATGCCACCCAACTTTGTTTCAGTCCACAAGAACGGATTCGCCATTTTGTGAAGGGGTTGAGGTCAGAATTGCGGATTTCAGCCTTACAGGTAGCGGCTACGGCAAAATCCTTCCAAGAGGTGGTAGACTTTATGATAGAGGTGGAAGGAGTGAAGCCAGATGACTTCACCACGACATCTACATCAGAAAGGTTTCGAAGGGGAGGTGAGTTTAATGGTTCTTACTCTAGAGGACAGAGTTTCGGAGGTTACTCAGTTCGACCAATTCAGTCTTCACTACAGACTGTAGTTGGGGGTCCACCACAGAACGGTCAACACTACTCCGAGAGACCTATGCCTGACTCCAGAGAGTGTTATGGATGTGGGGAGGTTGGACATATTAGGAGGAATTGTCCAAACAGAGTTACAGACCCCCAATAGCTAGAGGTAGAGGTGGTCATGGTAGAGGCCGCTTTTCTGGAGGACGTGGTGGTCGAGGTAATGGTGGTCACCACAAACAATGGCAGAGGTGATGGGCAAACTGGAGCCACTACGACACAACATGGTAGGGGCAACGAACAGACTGGTGATAGGGCCCATTGTTACGCTTTCCCTGGGAGATCTGAAGCGGAGGCGTCTGATGCTGTTATCACAGGTAATCTTTTAGTTTGTGATTGTATGGCATCTGTATTATTTGACCCTGGCTCCACGTTTTCATATGTATCTTCATCATTTGCTAATGGTCTAAATTTACATTGTGAATTACTTGACATGCCTATTCGTGTTTCTACTCCGGTGGGTGAGTCTGTGATAGTTGAAAAGGTATATAGGTCTTGTTTGGTGAATTTTGTGGGGAGCAACACTTATGTAGTTTTGTTATTTTAGAAATGGGTGACTTTGATGTAATTCTGGGTATGACTTGGCTTTCTCCGAATTTTGCGATTTTGGATTGTAATGCTAAAACTGTGACGTTAGCCAAGCCTGGGGCAGATCCGTTAGTGTGGGAGGGGGACTACACTTCCAATCCGGTGCGTATCATCTCTTTTCTTCGTGCTAAGAAAAGGGTAGTAAAAGGGGTGTTTAGCTTTCTTGGCACATCTCAAGGATGACACTACTCAAGTACCCTCGATTGATCGGTTTCGGTAGTCCATGAGTTTTGGATGTGTTCCCTGCAGATCTTCCTGGTATGCCACCAGATAGGGATATTGACTTCTGTATCGATCTTGAACCGGGTACTCGCCCCATTTCTATACCCCCTTATAGAATGGCTCCCGCCGAATTAAGATAGTTAAAGGCTCAACTTCAAGAGTTGTTGAGCAAAGGCTTCATTAGACCAAGTGCATCTCCTTGGGGTGCTCCGGTTTTGTTTGTGAAGAAAGAGGATGGAGTTTTCGAATGTGCATAGATACGGCAGTTTGAACAAGGTAACTATTAAGAACAAGTATCCTCTTCTCGCATTGATGACTTGTTCGATCAGTTACAAGGTGCTTGTGTCTTCTCAAAAATTGACATAAGATCCGGTTATCATCAATTGAAAATACGGGCAACGGATGTACCAAAGACCGCTTTACGAACTAGGTATGGACATTATGAATTTGTGGTGATGTCCTTTGGCCTTACGAATGCCCCTGCTGCGTTCATGAGCTTGATGAATGGGATTTTTAAGCCATATCTGGATCTCTTTGTGATCGTGTTTATTGATGATATACTGATATACTCTAAAAGTAAGAAGGAACATGAGGAGCATTTGAGAATGGTATTGGAAATGTTGAGGGAGAAAAAGCTTTATGCCAAGTTCTCTAAGTGTGAGTTTTGGTTAGATGCGGTGTCCTTCTTGGGGCACGTGGGTTCTAAGGTTTCTAAGGATGAGTGATGGTGGGTCCTTCTAAGATTGAGACAGTGAAGAATTGGGTAAGACCCACTAATGTATCAGAAATAAGAAGCTTTGTTGGGTTAGCTAGCTACTACCGCCGATTTGTCAAGGGATTCTCTTCTATTGCTTCCCAATTGACGAACTTGACTAAGCAGAATGTTCCATTTGTATGGTCGGATGAGTGCGAAGAAAGTTTTCAGAAACTCAAGACTTTGTTGACAACGCACCTATCCTCACCTTGCCAGTAGAGGGTAAGAACTTCATTGTTTATTGTGATGCATCCTATTCGGGTTTGGGGCAGTGCTAATGCAAGAGAGAAGAACTGATTGCTTATGCTTCAAGACAATTAAAAGTGCATGAACGTAACTACCCAACTCATGACTTGGAATTGGCCGCGGTAGTATTTGCATTGAAGCAATGGAGGCACTATTATATGGGGTTAAGTGGAAGTCTATACGGATCATCGTAGCCTACAATATGTCTTTACTCAGAAATATTTGAACTTGAGACAAAGGAGATGGATGGAACTACTGAAGGACTACGATATCACTATTTTGTATCATCGGGGAAGGCTAATGTTGTAGCGGATGCTTTAAGTAGAAAGGCCGGAAGCATGGGAAGTCTAGCTCATTTGCAAGCTTCTAGACGCCCATTGGATAGAGAGGTGCAGATTCTGGTAATGACCTTATGAGGTTAGAAATAAATGAGAAGGGAGGAATGTTAGCTTGTGTAGAGCAAGATCTTCTTTTTCTTGACAGATCAAGGGAAGACAGTTTGATGATAAAAAATTGATCCGGATTCGAGATAAAGTGTTGCAAGGAGAGGCTAAAGAAGCAACAATCGACGAGAAGGTGTTTTTGACGATTAAGGGAAGGATATTGTACCCCGCGTCGATAATTTGATCAACACTATTCTGACAGAGGCTCATAGTAAAAGGTATTCTATACATCCGGGTGCAACCAAGATGTACCGCGACTAAAGCAACACTTTTGGTGGAGTAGAATGAAGCGCGATATTGTTGACTTTATTGCCAAATGTCCAAACTGTCAACAAGTAAAGTATGAACACCAGAGGCCCGGAGGAACGCTTCAGAGAATGCCCATCCCTGAATGGAAGTGGGAGAGAATCGCGATGGACTTCATGATTGGTCTTCGAAGACAATGGGTAAGTACGACTCTATTTGGGTGATTGTTGATAGGTTAACTAAGTCTGCTCATTTTATTCCGGTTAAGGTGACTTACAATGCCGAGAAGTTAGCCAAGATCTATATCTCAGAAATGGTTCGGTTGCATGGAGTCCCACTCTCCATTATATCAGATAGAGGTACGCAGTTTACTTCTAAGTTTTGGAAAACATTGCATGCTGAATTGGGTACTAGGTTGGACCTTAGTACTGCATTTCACCTCAGACTGATGGTCAGTCTGAACGAACGATTCAAAGTATTGGAGGATATGCTTCGGCATGCGTGATAGAGTGTGGTGGCCATTGGGATAGCTTTTTACCTTTGGCAGAGTTTTCATACAGTAATAGCTATCACTCCAGTATTGATATGGCTCCATTTGAAGCATTGTATGGGAGGAGGTGTAGATCCCCCATTGGTGGTTCGATGCATTTGAGGTAGACCTTGGGGTACTAACCTTTGAGGAATTCGTTAGATAAGGTGAAGTGCATTCAAGAAAAGCTTCTAGCGGCGGCAAAGTAGACAAAAGGGAGTATGCAGACCGAAAGGTTAGAGACTTGGAGTTCATGGAAGGTGAACAAGTCTTGTTGAAGGTTTCACCCATGAAAGGGGTGATGCGGTTTAGTAAAAGAGGTAAGCTTAGTCCAAGGTATATTGGACCATTTGAGGTACTAAAGCGAGTAGGGGAGGTGGCTTATGAATTACCCTACCTCCAGGGCTGCCCGGAGTGCATCCGGTATTTCATGTGTCCATGTTGAAAAGATACCATGGAGATGGGAACTACATTATCCGTTGGGATTCAGTTTTGCTTGATGAGAATCTGTTTATGAGGAGGAGCCTGTTGCTATCTTAGATAGGGAAGTCCGCAAGTTGAGGTCGAGGGAGATTGCATCCATCAAGTGCAATGGAAGAATCGACCGTTGAAGAAGCCACTGGGAGAAGGAGGCAGATATGCAAGAAAGATACCCACATCTGTTTAAAGATTCAGGTACTCCTTCTCACCCCTGTTTTACTTCTTGTGATCGTTCGAGGACGAACGATGGGTAAATTGGTATCTATTGTAACGACCTGTTTAGTCGTTTTGAGCAGCAGATTTTATTTCTGAAAAACTGGCTGAAACGACGGACCCCACGACGGACCGTCACAGGCACGACGGACCGTCGCAGGGTCTCGTTTCAATATACTTAGAAATTCTGAAATTGGGTACTGAAAATCGACTCTCTGAACTTCGTAACGGACTTGCAGGACGGACCGTCACAGGTGTGACGGACCGTCGCAGAATCCTTAGTAAAAAATAGAGTTCTGATCGTTACGACGACCTGTGTGACGGACCGTCGCAGGCACGACGGGCCGTCACAGGTTGCGTAATCCCAGTTGGAGTCGGATTTCTGGTTAAGTTTTAAGGGACGCTTTGGACTATTCTTTCCTTAATTATAAAGTTAGAGGGTTAATATTAATAAGTCTAACTACTTGGGGGTTAGAAGAGGTAACCCTAAGTTAATTAGTGGGCTATTATTGCCATCTTTATTCTTAATTATATGTGAATTAGGGTAAAAGAAAGAGGGTTTGAATAAAGAAAGTAGAAAGAACAAGACTAAGGGAAAGAAAGTCGAACGAGAGAAAAGAGAAAGAGGAGAACAAGGCTTGGGAATTTCTTGCTTGATCACTAGTCTTCGATGGAGGTAGGTTATGGTTTTTACGATATTCGTAGTGAAATCTTAATAGTGAATGATATGTATTGGTAGTATTGTAAAACTGTCTATATGCTTAATTGTATGCTTGCATGAATATGATTATGTGATTTTGATAAAACAAGCATGATGAAAACTATTGAATCCCAAATCTTGAAAGAAACTTTATTCTACTTATTAATGATGATGCCTTGGTATAAAAGAAGGCTTGATGAATTAAAGTAATGGGATTGATGATGCCTTGGTATAGAGAAGGCTTGATGAACGGATAGAATGAGATTAGTGGATCGGAGTGTCACGTTCCGACACATAGTATTAGTGGATCAGAGTGTCACGTTCCGACACATAGTATTAGTGGGACGGGTGTCACGAACCGACACGTAGAATTACGGGATCGGAGTGTCACGTACCGACACATATAGGGGATCGGAGTGTCATGTTCCGACACATATAGGGGATCGGAGTGTCACGTACCGACACATATAGGGTATCGGGTGTCACGAACCGACACGTAGAATTAGGGGATCGGAGTGTCACGTACCGACACATAGTGGTAGGGGATCGGCGTGTCACGTACCGACACAAGAGGAAGAAAGATAATGAATCTTGAAAGATGTTAAATATACTCAATCTAATAAACTTAATTCCCAAATGAGTATGGTATTGAGGCTTGAGCCCTCATGGATGGACTTGATGGTACTTGTTGTTGCTACATGTTGAGTTTATAGTTGATTTATAATATTACTTGATATATATTATCTTCTATTTTGAGTTGGCCGATGATATCTACTCAGTACTTGTGGTTGTACTGACCCCCCCTACTTTTATGTTTTCTTCTTTGTTATTTGTGGAATGCAGCAAACGTTCCGTCAACTTCAACTCAACAGTAGATCTAGCCAGTCTTCACTACCTTCGGAAAATTCAGGGTGAGCTGATGCGTCTAGCTTGGACTGGATCTTCTTCTTCAAGTCTTGATGCCTTGAACTTCCGGCATGGACTAGCTTTTATTTGTTTTAGCTTCTTAGACGTTTTTAGTTTAGTAATTTGAGGATAGATGTTTTTGTGATGATGACTTCCAGATTTTGGGGATAATAATAATAGTTTTGAATTGTTTTATTAATGAGTTTAAGTCTTCCGCATTATTTTCTGTTGATATATCTTGAAATGTTAAGGTTTAGATGGGTTGGTTCGCTCACATAGAAGGGTAAATGTGGGTGCCAGTCGCGACCCCGATTTGAGTCGTGACAAAAACTCATATTTATAGGGAAAAAACATCACAAATGAGACATAAAAAAATTATATACTAAAAAGAACAATTGAAATCTCTAACAGAAACCTTCTGCAGATTTCATGTCTCATTGATATTTCGACAAAGCCAAAGTATGGATGAAATCTCAACAGTAAAATAAAATTCTGGAACATAGCCAAGTCATACATAACACAATAAGAAATCACAAGCAATGACATGCGTATTTCAGATTTTAAAACTAGTTAAAGTAAAGAAAAAATGTATAACAGATTAACTAGACTTAATACCAGACGAATCTTTAAAAATCCATTTTTAATAGACGTAGGTCTGAACGCCTCCGAAAATCCCTAGTCTCACTTGCTTAGACGAAGCTCGCTGGAGGAGGCTCACGGTGGCACGGTCATGAGCACGCCAATAGAAACAGCGACGCTGGTCTCTTGGTTGTCACGACTGTAGTGACGCCTGACAGAGTCTTAAAGAGAAGACGAGTGGCGGTTGTTTGATCGATTTTCTCGAGAAGTGGGAGAGGACAAGGATTTCCCCAGTGGAGAAGAAGAGAGGGGTTGTTCCGCCAGTTAGAGCAATGGAGGAGCCGCTGGTGCGGTGGATCTCCTTGGAACAGGGAGGGTAAGTGAATAAGGGGTCTGTTGGTGTGATAAAATAGGTATATTCAAAGGGGTTTTAATCTCAGCCGTTCAATCAGAGACTTGATAGGTTAGGATTGGCTGATAAATATTAATGAAAATGATAGGCTGTTATGATAAAAGGAGATTGAAGTCTGAAATTGGATGTTTAATTGGTTATAATTATCATATTTGTATCAATTTATATTGTGAACACTTTTATTTAACTATTTATCATTTGATTCCTTAAACTTGTTTAAAATAATATTTTTAAACCCTTCTAACTGTTGACCAGATTTATGTGACATTTATTTTGCTGAATAGGTTATGGCGCATACTGTCACTCGTTTAAAGCAAGTGGAACAATGAATTTTTTTAAAAATATTAAATAATAAAAAGAAAAAGGAATGTCCCAACCCCACCCTTTTGTTGAAGGAAAAAAATGTCCTAGCACCTATCCTGTTCTTGAAGGCAAAAAATTCCAGCATTCATTCTTTTTTTGAAGGCAAAAAGTTTGATGCAAATTTATAGATGTGCTGTCATAAACCTTATCGTCTTGAAAAGATTAAATTTAGGGATCTTGATTTTTCAAATATAATCATTTTTTAGGAAATGGTTGTTGAAATTGTTTCTTAATTTCCCTGCAAATTGATTTATGGATGAATTTTACAATCATTTCCTGCAGATCTGACGGTGATTGCTAGTTTTTGCTTGATTTCCCTTCAAGTTACATAAACTTGCTTGATATCTCTACAGATTTGACAAGCGCTGAAATTTTCTTTTTGACTTTGCTTTTTTTTATTATTATTAAGACACCAAAAATGCTCCCAATCTATGTCATAAAGTTGTTATATTGCTGTTTGATTTCATTGAATAAAGTGATGCTCCTTTTTCTGTGAAAAAAAATGAAGAAAAAAAATAAGAGATATGGAGATGATTCTGACAGTGATTGTGGGTTAGGGAAGGTGGAGAAAGGTGAGAGAAAAATAATTTTATTTTATTTGGTAAAATATAAATTTATTGATTTTGTCTTTTATTCAACATTTTTAGTAATAATTAAAGATAGTTATGAAGAAAATTATGACATGACATTAATATATATGACATGAGTATTACATGTCATCTATGTTAGGGAGAGTGAGCTACACACATGGTTGGAGGGATTTAAAAGTTTAATTTTAATTGAGTTTAAGAGTTCAGATGACAAAAGGGTAAGTAGAAGGGTTCACAATACAAATTGATACAAATATCTGGGTCTACCAGAACATTTTGCCATAATTATAATTAAGGATGTGAAAAACTCAACTGAATGATAAACCAAATCTAATTTTTCATATTTTTTTATTATTATTGTTTCTATTTTTATGAGCATTTGTTAAAATACATTATTGTGCTATCGTGGCAAATTTATTAGAGAAGTCATATATTTATTTTATAAGTATCTTTCTTATTGGTTAAGTCGAAAACAAAACAGTTAAGGATCGTTATCGGAAAATGAAAACCGATAAAAATCTCTTACTGATTTAACATATTTAAAAAAATAAAAAATTGATAAATTGAACCGATAATACATTAAATTAGATCGACCGATACACACCCCTAGTTAGAATTGAAATGAAATTGGGATACAAAAGTCTATAATTGAGATAAAATTTAATTGAAAAGCCTAAATTTTGATAAACAGATATGAATTAAATAAATTTGATTGAATAGGCTATGATTTACATGATTTGGAGGAAAATAAAATAAATTGCTATCCAATAAGTAAATATACTACAAATATTTAAGATATAATATAACAACAACAACAACAACAATATATATATATATATATATATATATATATATATATATATATATATATATATATATATATATATATTATATCTTAAATAGATTGATATAATATAAT